>VOPJ01011902.1:0-19353 GCA_014673585.1 Semibalanus balanoides | reverse complement strand
ACGATCACAAACATTTTGGAAGGCAAGGTCACTTAAAGTGACCTGATGACCTGACCTCGGTTGTCCTGAAGTAAATTCGTTGTCAAAGTGTGGGAAATTGATGTTCAATCAGCTATGCAAAATTTGGCGGCGCTGCGCGCCGCCGTTTTCCCGCTATTCCGGAAAAACCTCAGGGGGGGTCAAAATGACCCCCCACCAGGGCGAGGGTTAACCAGGGACGTAGCTAAGGGGGCACCGATGACCAAGGACATGCCCTTTCCCCGAGTAAGCTAATTTACACTTGACAAATGATAAAATGTGATTCTATTGACGACCCGACGTCACCCCCCACCCCCGGTCAACAACGTTTTGCTGAGGAGCACAATATGATTCAATACTCTACCACTGAGGTGCCCCCCTTCTGATAAAATCCTAACTTATACGTGCCTGCGCTTAACCATATGCCTGAACAGCATTTTGTATTGGATTACCCCCCAGTGAGAATTCCATAGCGGAGGCCCCATAGTTAGAGCGTGCCCTGTTATATAACTGCGACTCATTGCGATACATATATGTACGTATACGCGATCTGCTCGGGTTTCGGTGCAGCGGTCACACGGACGCTGCAATGGTTTACTTGGTAACATTTTATGCTGTGTCAAATCAGCAGGCCCTTATCTAAAAGACATGACCATTGAAGCTGATGGATGGTCAATGGTCAATGGTCATGTATCCCCACATCTCTCATATATAGATAGCATGAGCCCAGTGCAACTGTAATGTTTTAACTCTCACTGTGGTCAGTTCAGAAGACCTTCATATGCCCTTGAGATGACCTCCAGATAATACGAACATTGCACGGCCTGCAAATGTATCATAATGTTAATTGGTATTGCTGATTCAAATATGGAGTAGTGCTCTTGCAGTTGCTGCATAAACTAGCATTACAATACGACGTAGTCTACTTGCAGCAACTGCATACACTGTGCCAAAGACAGACTATATTATCAAAAGGGAAATCACACTCTGATATACTCGTCCTGTCAGATTTGTGGACCGTGAGCAGCCAATGGATATCGCTGTTATTTTTATAGTTGAAGTTGATGGGTTTAATTACATGCAAAATTATGTGCATAGATGATTTTTGTTTTACTTGCATCATTGCATGTAATCATTTTATGTGCAAATAGTTCATGCTTGAATATAAAATCTCCCGTTAGTATTTCACATATACCTTTGCATCATAGTACAAAGTTAATTAATTGCGTTCGAAATCATTTTTTGCGCCAGCATACATGCTTGTTGAATGTTATGTGTTACTTACATCGTATGCGTTTTTTACATAATCACATTCGTTTCAACGAAGCCTCGCCTCTACTTCAGAACTTTGATACATGCTCCTGTAACTTCCGCGCCCTCTCTCCGGATCCTTTTGTTCATAATAATAGATGCTGACTATGCATTCCATTAAAGCTCTCTAGTGAGGCTGCGGTAGCTCAGCCTCGCAGCTCGGGTTCCAGTGGCCTGAAGCTCAGCCCCGCATCTCGGGTTCCAGTGGCCGACTAGAGCCACCACAACAGTGGCCACGATACTTTTTCGCGAGGCACGTTACTCCTAACTTGTCCGCAGCTAATTGCAGAAGTTCGCGCGGCTAGTGCCGGTCTAATGAGTGGCGTGTAGCTGGACCGCACGGCTAACTTGGACCAGCTGTATGACATCCACGCTAACTAGTTCGCCTCGCTGAATGTCTTGTTCTCTGAGAATTCAACAGAAAAGCGGGTATTGTACGCCTGTTTGACATTCATGAGTTGAGGGAAAACTGTGGCATATTGTAATGAAATCCAGAAGGTGAGACTTCAGAAAACTTTACTTCATCAAAACTTCACGACACAAGCTCTGAAGCTGCGATATAAGTTGAAGGCAGTGATTTGCATGCAACGACATCGCACTTTTGAAGTAAATGTATCATGTGAGTTATAATTTGTAAATCCATCTATCTTGTATTATACCATTCTTCAGCGCTTATCCTTCTTCAATAACTTGGGAACCAACTACAATGTTGTATTTTGTAATCGTAATTGATGGTAGCATGCAGAGGCCTTCTCAACAACATAAAAAAGTGTGTAATTACAATTAATTTATTCTGCGATATTTCTTTGTGATCGTGATTGTAAAATTTTATTATTTTTCTGTGAATAAAACGCATGATGTTTAAATTTTGATTTTAAATGTAACTTAAAGGGCAGGAAATCCAATTTCATTTACAAACCAGTTTACAAAAATATGGTTTATACAAATATAAACACATGTTATATTTGTCGGAGGTTGACAGAAGTGAAGTAATGCTGAATTGTAAATACAAACTTGTTATTCCAGAGGGTCAGAGGTTCTGAATTTGAGAAACTACATTGTTAGTTGACGTTGTTTTGCTGATGCAAATATTTTCTTAGTCACGAGGTCAAACTGCAGATTACTGTCATTAGGAAATGTAATACATGTTTATGGGTTCTTTTGTCGACTGGAACGCGAACAATGAACTTCAGTGTCCCAAGATTTCATTTTTGCTTGAGTGTCAGAGTGGAAAATTCAAGCCCTAAAAGACCATGCGAGTGAAAAATGATTTAGAAAATGGTACGATATTGACTACTGTTTTGAATATAAAAAGCAATGGTTTTCATTGAAATCATGTATTTTTAGTCGATATTTTTTGTTATGGGAATCAATATTACGACTTATAATTTGGGAGTGGAAAATTAATTCCTGAAATGGAGAATGAGAGTGGAAAATTACTCACAGTTGGGTGTCATCTCCCACCCATATCGACACATTTTGGGACACTGATGAACTTAGACCATTCTTTGTTCAATATAAATAGAAGTAAAAAGCAGAAAACGGAAATGCAATTTGTATGCATGGTTATGATGTAGAAGTGGTCGAATTTTGTAATTGAATGGTAGCTTAATTGAAAGGTCAGTCTTTTTTGAAGATATATATTTCAAACTTCTACTCTTATTCATTGGGCTGGTTTTAATCATAATTATATTCCTTTTTTAAAATTTGACTTTTTTAAATTTTGTAAAAGCAAACAAAAATGTCCTTGGATTTCTTAAAAAAATCAGAAAGTTATGAAAATCCGAGATGGCAGTTTGATAGGAGAGTGTATAATACCATTTTGTATTTGAATATTGAGTTCCAAAAACTGTACTTTTGACAGCGTTTCCCGCAAGCCCTTATTTTTCAACCCAAAACCCAAAACATGACGTCACTCTGACGCCATTTCCGGTTGACCAATCATACCCTTATATTTTTCCTTCAGGCAACATGTGTCAAATTTTTGAGAGGCAATGTACTGGCAGTTTGGTGACGATACCGCTGTTGGTGTAAGCGAAATCGCAAAATAACAGAAGGGAGGAGGATGGTCTATAAATAGCCTCCCCCTAGTAACTCGCGGGTTAAGGTATCAGTTTTAAGTTCATACATAGGTATAGCTGCCAACAATTGTTTTCACCAGAGATTTGAACATGTTACATGGGGATCTCCAGCTTTGAATTCCGGCGCACCTTACCGATCGCGAAATGGTGTGAGGGGCGCCTCCGCGCGGAATGATGATATAATTGCAGCAGTCAACGATGTCTTGTGCTGTGGACCTTCACCCTTAATGCCATAGGACATTGGCTGGGTTAGGTGAAAAATGGTCGAGACGATTCATCGATCTTTCTTCGATGTTAATTTTGTTTTTCTGACCCACCACCTAGTGAACGTGCAAACCCTGCTAAACCTTTTTGTCATGCTTAGCATTGCAAATTGCAATACAACTTAAATTTACATACAGTTATCACAATTACTATTTTATTTTGAATAAAAGCAATGACTTTCAATGTTAATATTTATTAATTAATTTTGAAACAATCAAACATGGATGTATTTTTTAGAGTTATCAAAAGGATTATTACTTTATATATTACAAAATTCAGATATTTCGGTCCAAATTGTGGCGCCTTCTTCAGTAAAATATTTTATGACCATCAATTTTCGACCTGAACAAATTTACCAGACTTTTTCAAAAATAAAAAACGCATACACACGCAGACACATCAGTAGACAGGTAATAACCGAGCTATAAATACGTACTAGTCCAATGCAACTATATCCCTATAAATGGTGGCAATCTCATCGAACTCAATGTCGTCACAGAACATACAGGGATCGCATGGCTATGCATCACTGACGGTCACGTCTCAGCAGTATATCCCATATGGGGTTCAGACGCACCTCTCCTTCATCCAGGTTCAAGGAAGCACGTGACTGTTTAATTTCTATGACCTATTCTATCAAATATTGTTTCATTAACATAATCTTTAACACAAACGTTCTTGATTTGAAGCTTTTCTGTTACCCTGATATGTATTGTTTATAATCGGTTTTACGATGTGCAATTAAGAGGTGGTGAATGCTTGCGAGATATATTTTTGTGAAGCTAGTAAAACATAATAGTTGCTTGTATTTATAATTACAAGCATTTATAATCGCAAACTTCTTTGTTAAACTGGCCTCATGTTTATGTATTGAAATCAGACAACATCCACAGTACAGTAGCCATTCTGCGTCCAAGTCATATTAAAAGGCAAGAGTATCAATAGATGGGACCAGAGGTAAAACACATGCATACAAGCATTCATGAAAGGCAAGTGCGCCGCCGAGCACTGGCGGATCCAGAAAGTGTGGTTTTGACAGTTTGGGGGGGGCAAATCCAAAAATTTCGCATTATTCTGAAAACTCATCGGTTCGCTTGCTTTGCATCATTAACTGATTTAAAAACAAACTTTCCTCTCTAGTAAAGTTGCTATTTTACGACAAACTCAGAAAATGTGTCAAAATTTGCTGCCGATTTGTTGGTGGTTGGGGGGGGGGGCATGCCACTTGCCCTGATCCGCCCTTGCCGCCGAGCACCACCACGTTACACGCAATTTAGTAGGCACTACCCAGACTCAGAGCAGCAGCTGCTTACATCTGCGCTGGAATGGCGCCATTCTGAGGTCCCTAAGGTCCGGTGGAAGACCATTGAACGAAACACCACAATGGAGCATGGACAAAACGCCTTGCCCCAGAACCTGTCTCAGCCCGAGAGCACAACTGCCCGGTCTGTCTGGTGTTATACGGGCCTCCAGTAAGGCATTTGTATGTATGTATATTCTCAGTGATCCACATGCACATCGTGGTTTTTCATGCACCGCGTCAATATAAAACACATAGTGAGATGAAAGCAACATGGCACAGGTACAAAACGGCACTACGAAGCATAAAAACAGTTTAAAAATCGCATACATTGCATACATGGCATACGATCGCGGCAGACGTCACTCACAATCGAACAGATGCTCCTTCAAGGCGCGATTACAAACTAAGTGCTTTTTAGACGGAAAATGTATTGCCAAATGCAGTTTGCTAGACACAATAAAAGTGTTTATCCTAGCAGCAATGCATGTTAAGGACTTCTGCCATTTTTTAAAGATATGTCCAAGACCATGATATTACCTTAAAGCTTCCATAGTATTGGATGTAAACTACATAAGATAACAAATACAAAAAATTGTATCCGAATTTCCACATACAATCTTATTCTATAAGGTTCCACGTACAATTTAAACGAATGCAACGCCAATGCACACTAATTGTAGCAATGAGAGGCACCGCTAGAAAGCTTAAAAATCCTACCGCAAGATGTCACTCGAGTCGGTCGGGCCGATTACGCGGCGGCTTATGCCAGCGTTTTAGCGTTGTTCACCCTTCTTTGGGCCCTGGTGGGCTTTCTTTGGGCCCGATCGGTATGAAATGTCTCTCGGGACCGTTTTCGACCGGCGTGCATCGATTGGTGAAGATACCGAGTCGTTATCTCTGATAGGTTCTGAGTTACAGCGTGGCATTAGCGTCTTTGACCCATCTCTGGGCCCTGGTGGGCCTTCTTTGAGCCCGACCGGTATGAAGACAAAACGGCACTGTTTTCGACCGGCGTGCGTCAACTGGTGAAGGTCCCGAATCACTGTCTCTAATGGTTGAGTTTTAGCCTGGTAGTAGCGTCTTTGACCCTTCTCTGGGCCCTGGTGGGCCTTCTTTGGGCCCGATCGGCATGAAGACAAAACGTCACCATTTCTGACCGGCGTGCGTCGATTGGTTAAAGGTCCCGATTTGCTGTCTCTGATACGTTCTGAGTTTCAGCGTGGCAGTAGCGTTTTTGGATCTTCTTTGGGCCCTCGTGGGCCTTCTTTGAGCCCGATCGGTATGAAAGGCGAAACGACTCCCCTACAAGAGTGTAGCTTCCGAATGGCAAAAAAACAATTATCTAGCTCAAGGAGTTTCAGAGTTTCAGCGTGGCAGTTAACCGTGGCAATGAAATATATATAAATATATACCCCCGCACACCGTTATCGGCCCGAACGGCATGCGCGCTTCCGTGGTAAAAATAAAGCTGCGCCTCCCATTTACCGTGCAGTGTTGATTAGCAAAGCCTTTGAAATCTCAAAGCTTTAGCTACAAAGCTGTATATCGCGCCCAGTAAGATTTATTACATGTGTGATGGTGATGTATGAGTCGTAGCTATTATGTGCGTCTTTCCTAGTCAACATTCTGGCCATAAATCTTTAGCAGGAAGCTTTGCTGAACCTACGAATACCGCACTGTATTTCTGCTGCGAAGCAGCCTCTTCTGAAAAACATAAGGATTCTGCTTTCTGTTGAGATCTGTTTGACAATGAATACCATAGCTTGTATATGGTTTGGATAAATGTCAGACACATGCTTCGATTATAGCAGGTTGAGGAAGCGGAAGGACGGAACAAAGAGATGCAAAGGAGAAAAAGCTTATCATAAAGGCACAAGTTCAGGATTATCTCGTCTAGTTGAATTCAAAGGAAGTTTGCCTACTCACATCGTTCATGTGGAGACTATAAAACACATTTTTATGAATTTGACCATTACTTCATTTCTCCAGATTTACCCTAGTTGCTGAGATATTACAAATGCTCCAAAAGCGCGATGAAATCACAAAATTATCGGGTTGACTCCAGAGGGCTTACCACTACTAGAATCATTTATAATATCGAAATATCGATAACAATTTACTAGCTCATATCGTTAGCGCCGGCCATTAGCATTTCGGCAAAACAGCTCGGGCGCGATGATAGAGCAACCGACAGAGCCTTGGTGTCCATTTTGTTTTTGACGGCCTGTCAACATTGTTCGTATGGGCTGTTTATTGTCTTAGGTGCACCACATTACGTAACATCTTCTTCCCTCTAATTATATTGGTGATCGCCTTATTGATGTGAAGAAGTGAAAATTCAACTTAAGGGACTCCAGGTGTGAATTTTATCGTATTCATCAATTAAACCAATAGCTTCGTATCGTTATACAAATATTGTGTTCCAAAACAGAAGGCACACTCCTGACTCCCTTTAATGACACAATGATAGACAAAGCCCTGTCAGTCGTTATATCATAAAGTGTTGTTTGGGGATCATTGAATACTTACATTATCCGATGTGCTGGCTGACTTTCAGGCCGCTTCAAGTGCCGCGAGCAGTGGCCGAATCCCTGGCTGGAGAAGAGCTACATGATCTTCATCGACGTGACGTACCTGGTGATCCCGATCGTCGCCATGTTTGTCACGTTTGTCTCCATCACGCGCACGCTGCGTCGGGTCATGGAGGATGAACAGGCTGGCCAGCAACTGATCGGTAAGCGGCCGATCATACGCGTCCGGGTTTCGTGTCGCTCTCCACCGTGTGAGAGGCCGATCAGCAGCTGGTAGGTGAATTATGAAATTTCTTTTGCTCACATTTCGTAGCGGAGCGGGACATCGCGCACAATTACCCACCCAAGATTCTCCACACATTAGGCCAAGGAAACTTATCCCGAGCAAATGCCCTCCCTCAAAGTAAATTTTAAGAAATAATCGGCACAAATTTAGTATACGTCAAACACCTGTTTCATGCATAAATGTATAATTGGATTTTTTGATGTGCTGATTCCAAATTATATCCATGGGCAAATGAGCCATTACCTCACTTAACTATTGCACCAAATGTGGAGCAGCAGCAGATATCAATCAGGCTGATTTGATGGTTGATTTTCATTTGTGCAACAAATGAGTACCTGTCAGATTTGGAATCAGCACACTAAAATTCATTGAAAAGTACACAATTTATGCATGAACTTGTAGTTGGACTTCAGGTAAAATAATACCAATTCAACTTCGTAACGTTTTCTAAATCACCCACCGATGCTATTGTAGCGTCCGCTCCGTCCGTTTGTCCGGCCTTCGCCAGAGCCCAAACACAGTGTCCTTCTTCACTCCGTCGGTCCGTCCCTCCTTCGCCCGAGTCCAAAACACAGTGTCCTTCTCCACTCCGTCCGTCCGTCCCTCCTTCACCCGTCCGTCCCTCCTTCGCCCGAGTCAAAAACACAGTGTCCTTCTCCACTCCATCCGTCCGTCCCTCCTTCGCCCGTCCGTCCCTCCTTCGCCCGAGTCCAAAACACAGTGTCCTTCTCCACTCTGTCCGTCCGTCCCTCCTTCGCCCGTCCGTCCCTCCTTCGCCCGAGTCCAAAACACAGTGTCCCTCTCCACTCCGTCCGTCCGTCCCTCCTTCGCCAGTCCGTCCCTCCTTCGCCCAAACACAGTGTCCTTCTTCACTCCGTCGGTCCGTCCCTCCTTCGCCCGATTCCAAAACACAGTGTCCTTCTCCACTCCGTCCGTCCGTCCCTCCTTCGCCCGAGCCCAAACACAGCGTCCTGCTGGCTTGTCGCACTCGCCCTCTCCCACTGTCAGCTCGTGTAACTCTGACCCACTCGGTCAGTATTCTATGACCGTGCTCGGTCCCCAGCGGCCGTCTGCCGCCCACCAGTCCGACGACCTGTCCGCAGGTCGGGCCCGCGCCACAGAAGCCGACGACTACGGGCCTGTATCATAAACGCACGCTCTACGCATCACATGATCGCTGTCTAATGCATGATGTACTTTCACCCGTGCCACCCGTGTTTTCGTAAGCGTCTTTTGACGTACATAATCTTCAATTATCACCTGTCCAAGTGGCACCACGCTAGTCTGTGCCCTACCATCTGCATTTCTGACTCGCTAACAACCGGCCACCTTCCAGCACCGACGCCCAAGGCGCTCAACGGAAAAGCCACCACCAAGTCACTGAAGCAGTCGCGGAAGGCGGGCTCCGATTCCACGCCTTCGCTGCGACTGCGTCACAGCAACGCCGAGCGCTCGCTGGCCAGCAAGCGGCGCGTCATCAAGATGCTGTTCGTGGTGGTGCTCGAGTTCTTCGTCTGCTGGACTCCGGTGTACGTCATCAACACGACGTCGTTGTACGACTTCCCGTTGGTGTATCGGACGCTGGGCAGCGCCGGCATCAGCTGGTGTCACCTGCTCAGCTACTGCTCCTCCTGCTGCAACCCCATCACCTACTGCTTCATGAACACCGGCTTCCGACAGTCGTTCCTCGCCGCTTTCGGCTGCCGGAAGGTGCCATCACGGCACGACCCGAATCGCGCCACCACGCACATGGCGCTGAGGTCCATCTCCTCACAGGGAACACGTCACGACATGGGACCGCCCGCCGCCCGGATTTAGAGGAGGCGTGAGGGCAGGACATGAGACCGCCCGCCGCTCGGATTTAGAGAAGGCGTGAGGGCAGGACAGCACAGGGACAGCCTTCAGGAAGGTCAGCGCTGGGGAGGGGGCTGATTATGTGTGTGCAGTGGCCGATGACAAGGATGCGTGGATGATATGGTGTGGTCCTAAGTGGGACCGGTGAAGACAGTGTCGTGAGAGAGTAAACCCGGTTGTACACTGCGAATGACGGCAGGGATCGGAATATCCAGCGCATGAGGGTGGTCAGGACTGTTCGGACCGGGCCCTCCGCTGCGGTAAAGAAGTCGTTGTGCTGTGAGTTGACCCACGAACAAATATTTGACGTCATGGTGAAACGCAGCCACGCCGGACGCGTCACCCACGCGCCTCATGTGTGACGTGGAGCCTGAGTGACGTAAATCCCGAGTGACCTCACGACTGAGTGACGTAAAGCCCGAGTGACGCTATGACCGAGTGACGTCACGACCGAGTGACGTCACGACCGAGTGACGTCACGGCCGAGTGACGTCACGGCCGAGTGACGTCACGGCCGAGTGACGTGTGACTCTGATGTGTGGCACTTGATGTGATGTGGCGAGTCACGCCGCCGCTGATGTTCCGATCAGTGTGGTATCGTGACGTCATCGTGACGTCCATTGTGAGCGCTGAGCGGCTTCACCCGCGGACTGTCCGCAGGCTGGCGGCTTCTGCCGCTGCTGGCTCGGCTGGACTGGGTGACACTGCGACTGAGCAGGCGGTGTCGGGTTCTCGGCACGAGAGACGCGATCTCCCGGTGCAGAGACGCGATCTCCCGGTGCCGGCCTCGCGTCTCTCGAGCTGAGCGGATCACCTAGCTCATGTGTCTTGAAGGAGAAGCTGAACAATGGATGTCAGGGTACTGTCATTGGGTGGTTTACCCACTGCAGCTGACTTGCGTGTATGAATTGTGCAAACGCATATTCGTCGCTTTGAACCCATCTGTTCTGAATACGCATTCGCACTGCATGAGAACACGTGGTTTATATTAAAGTCATAAACAGAGATCGAGATTTCAACACATGGTTCATGGCTTGATATAATTATTATCGGGATACATGCTAGTTACAGCTATTGAACGAGTGCACTCTCACAATGTGATGACCATGGTCGGTAGATGTGATGCGAGGGTTAAGTCAGTCCAAATGAATTTGAACTGAGCAAGGCATGTCATGTGTATTTAATGGAATTGTTCAAATCAAACTATGTTGTATTGTGAGCATTTATGATATGTCATATTTAGCACTTGTGTTCAAATTGCGTAACCTCGTCCAATGTTCGAAACACTGATCGAACGAGGAATTACTGGTTACTGGCTACTGGTTCCCGTAACTGGTAACTTGTTTCCACGCATACCGCAGTATGATCTGCCGTCTCGATTAATTTCATTTCCTTCATCAGGAGCTCCCTCTGTTTGTGTTGTCTTCCCAAACTAGAAAAGTCATCACGTCATCACGTCATCACGTCATCACGTCATCACGTCACGTCATCACGTCCAATTTCATAACGCATGGTGACCGTGAAGGCGAAGATTTATGGCGAACGAAGATCGGTTTTCCGGTGATGTTTTTCTGGCCGAAATGTCGCGTCGACAGCCTGTCTAAATTCATTGCTTTTGGGGATGAGTTAAAGCCAGTGTCTTCAATGTTTCATTTTATGTCTTATCTAATGGTCATGGCTGTTAGCGGTAAAATTTAATGCTTCTGGGAGATGCCAAAGTGGAATTTATTTCGCGCTGTCTCATGAGACAGACTTTGTGTGACAGCTGTAGTTACGGACATGACATATGTGTGCAGTGTGTCATATAACGGGATGTTCTGGCTCTGATTTTTTTAATGGAACCTTTTTTTGCTTTATGTTTTCATTTTAAGGCGAACTTCAATATTTTGCACTATTATCACCATTGCAAAGACACACTTAATCTAAATTAGTCATACATTCATTTGTTCATGCCACTTAACGCTCCTTTTCAGTTTCAACACAGGTTGAAACAGCCATATTGAAGCTTAAAACCTTTAGATGGAGTGAGAAATTCAGACATTCTTACATTAAATATCCCAGCTTAAGCTGTATCATTCTGTGCTCGATCTGATATATATATTTTAATAATATATAAATATATACTATATATATATATATATATATATATATAGATCAACAAATGTTGGGGAACAACTCCCCCCGTCCCCTGTGGCGGAACCCCTGTATACACGCAAAATTTGACATGCTTAAACGCTGAAGCTGATTGCTGAATGCTAACAATATGATGCTTGGCTCAGGGATGTTTTATGACTTAACACTTGACATGGAAGATATCAGACTCAGGAAAGTTGCCACGGCAATTTTGAGAGTTTAAAATTCGGAGGACGGATTCCGACTAGCGCTTTGACAACTATTACCAAGCATGTAATGTTTCTTTCCAACGTAGCAAATACATGCACTAATCGGCTCAGCCATTTACACCGTGTATTATCACAGAAGCTTGATATCGTAAGATATCAGATGTTCTGCGAAAAACATAGGCAAGTCGATTAAAAAAAATGCATCTACGCTTAGTGCCATACAGACTGAATTGTTTCGTATATTTTTAAGACATATCTCATTAGTGTTGCGTAGAGCCATCCGCTCTGGTAGCCCTCGCACATCACAATGGGGAGACATGTGGTGAGGCTTACTGAAGCGGATTGCTGTTTGATTCGTTGGTCGCGTCACGAATGACTGTATGATTGTAATCGACACTGCACCGCGTGGGGATGTTTGCCTGTGCGGATGCCTGCTGCTACCGCTGACAGTGAGATCTTCTATATACATGTTCATTGCTTCTGTTGGGGCTGCATTGGATACCATTGGGTGTTGATGGAGATGAGATGGCGGTGGGCACACGGCGGCGTGTTCTACTGCCAGGAGTCGGTGAGTCTGTGTGGGTCTGATGGGTTCGCCACCTGATGGCCAATGTTCTCTGTTGTAGAAAACCTGACATGGTTCGCGCTGTGTGTCTGATATGATCTTCATGTGAGAAATGTTAATAAAAATATAAACGTATTTTTATTTTGTATGTTTGCTTTAGAGAGTTCGCTCGAAGTCAGGAATAGAACGAAAATGAAGTAGAACCAATGTGTATTTGATTGATTCTTTTGAAATCAGTACACTGCACGATTAGATGAACAGTTATGATGCAAGAAACAACGGGAAGAACTCAAGTGCCCTAACCCTCGCCCGTGAAGGGTGGCGATCACTACGTGACCGTGTAGGGGGGAGGAGGTACGACCCCCCTTAGCGTTTGGCCCCTTATTGAGCTAGAGCTTTGATTAAAAACGAGTGTGTTGCTTGTGACAAGATAAAGCCATTGACATCTAATTGTAAGGTCCTAGGTCAATAGGTGACCTGTGAGGTCATGTCAATGACCCAAATGTCATTAAATCGTAAATGCGTAAACAATGAATATTAATCGAGCTAAAATCGTAAAAGAACATCTTGGTATGCTGATCGGACGCCAAATTTGAAATCAGCATGATATAATGACCTGAAAACTGTCAAATTCTAAGAAGGTCGTGTCAGGTCATCTGATGTCATTGACCTTGGCTGACCTTTGGAAGTGCATGATCACAGTGGAACATATAATTATGTTAAGTGGATCCCAGATTTGAAATCAGCGTCACAAATAGTCCTGGAAACGGACAGAGGCCAACAAATACATCTGACAACAACGGAAGTCATTGACCTCGGTTTACCTCTGAAAAGGTCAATCGAGGTCTCAATCTCTGAAAAACAGAAATGTCACCTAAAAACATATTTGCCTATGCTTCTGGACAAAAAACACTTGAAAACTGCACATGTTTCAAGGATCGCTACAATGTGACGCCAGTTGCGCCAAACATGACCTTGATAAACAGGTAAAAGGTCATAGGTCATAATGGTTATAAATTTAACAATTTGCAGCGTATGTTTCAGATTGCTTAAAAGTAGGATACGCCAAGTTTCCTTGCGATTGGTTGATAACTACGCGAGTTATTCTGGAAAAACCGAGTGCTGGGGTGGTACCCCCCACCTCCTTCACTGTTGAGGGACAAATTTGCATTTGATGGATTCTTTTGCAATCAATACACTGTCAAATATAGTGTTGATAATTATTTTGATATGACCTCCTTACAAAATTTCAAGTTTTAGTGAATTTATATATCTTTTATGTATCTTTTATGTATCTTTTATGTTCACAATTCAACGAGCACTTAACCAGCTAAACACTGTCAAAATAGATGAAATATGTTGAAAGAATTAAAGGGAAGAATGCACGTGCCTCAAACCGGCATTGAATGGGCGAGGGGCGTTTAACGCCCCCTTAACGCTCAAACTTTGGTAATAAGTTCAAGTTATTGTATTGGTGAATCATTCCACATTTGGTTTAGTGTTTCATCCGAGTCCAAAAACATCGTCAAGATGAGAACATACGTAGAGGCATAAGACATCGTCAACGATGAGTACATATAGATGCATACACATACATCGGTCAAGGGCGCTAATACACGTACCTAACTCAGACGCTAAATGTTAAACAGATGCAAATACAGATGCTAAATGATTTTTGTACCAAACAATTTTTTTTTATTTATAAAAAATGTATAAATCATTAAAATCGTCATTTTTGTCATAAAAACAGCTAAATCATTTTTACACCATGATATGTCGAATCAGATAGAGCGGCGAGAACATTTGGTTACATGTGAGCAGCCAAGGCGGCTGCCGACAGGTTGCTCCAGGACTGGGCTGTACGGTATGAGAAGGTACTGTGAGCCAAGGAAAGCCGGAACGGAGGAAGCTGTAACTCGCTGCGACACAGCCGAACGTCGGACAAGTAATGACTTGGTCTTGATAGCTTCCGGAGTGTCTGCATCATTCAGAGCCTTGAAGACTTTGATGCAGTCACGATGTTGTATCTGGTCGTCAATTTTGCGCCAGCCAAGTTGATTTAAAATAGGTGAGATGTGATTTAATTTTCGGGCACCTGTCACTATCCGAGCCGTGCAGTTTATTAGTTTGTTAATTATGTGCAAGTGACAGGCTGCAGCTTCGCCCCAGATTGAGAGACAGTAGATTATGTGGGGAAACACGTGAGCATGAACAAGGATCTTGTGGGTCTCTGGTGTAAGGTGGTGACGAATTGTGTAAAGTGAAAAAAGAATAGAGCTACATTTTTTGACAACTTTTGATAGATGCTCCTTCTAGGATAATTTATCATCAAAGACCATTCCGAGCATCTTCACGTATGGGGAGAGGACCAGAACGTGACCAGATAAGTTGATTGAGAAGGAACTGGTGTTATTTAAAGACTGGGACGTGCCGACAAGAAAAGAGTTGTTTTGGAAGGATTCATTTTTAAGGAATTATATTTAAACTAGGATTCGATAGACTTAAGTGTCTCCTCCTGGCGAGATTTCAAAGCACTGAGCTGGTCTGGAGGAGAGGAGTCTTATAAGGAGGAGGTATCATCGGAATAGGATATACTAAGCGTCTGTGAGGCAGGGAGGATACAAGGTCGTTTGTGGAGATGCTGAAGAGGACCGGGCAAGTTAACCCGCGCCCGGGTGGGCCTCCGAGATAACTTCGCCATGGTGGGTGGGGGGGTCAAAATGACCCTCCTCTAACTCGAAAACGAAAAGGATAGAAAGATGCGGGAAAAAACACATTTGAAAGCTCTCAAGGTGTGCATTCGAAGTTGCTGACACCATTTTTGGCTAAGTTCAATATTGAGGTCACCAGAGGTCATCAAAGGTCAAATTCCACAATTTTGGGACTTAACTTCGAACAACCCCGTATATCTCATGAACTATGATAGCTAGGAACAAACGGAAAAAAGAAACCGAAAGCTAATTAAATTTGCAATCGCACTACCTAGGTGTCCTCAAAATTGAGTTCAATTCAATAGTTAAGGCTCCAGAGTCCAGAGGTCATCGAAGGTCAAAAATGCAGTTTTCGGTAGAATGTGTGTATTCAATTAACTTTTTATCTAAAAATGATAAGCAAAACGACTTATAAAACAAAACACTCGTGTTTGTCTCTGAGGCACTTTGAAACATATTAATTGGTGATCTCTGAAGATAAATTAAAAAAAATGACCTCAGTTAAGGTCATTTTTTAACCGTGGTAGGTCATGTTGCATTTATGGGGCGAATGCGGCAGACGAAAACGAACACAGTAAGTGTCACCGCTCGTCTCATCTTTTTTCTATCAAGCAGTTTTAGGCAAATCATTGCTGATGACCTCAGATGACCTCAGATGACCTTGTAGAGATCACTGAGAAACAATTTCACCTTGATCATCCAGAATGAGCTAAAATAACATGGTTATGAAAGAACTAGCCTGATCCAATACATATTTTCTAAAAAGGAAGCATTTGTTTATTTTCCCATTCACTTATAATGGGAGGTTAGAAAATTGGCCTGACCTTAGGTCACTAATAAAGGAATCCGAGATTCAAAGATTGTAGGTGCATATGATTTTATGAAAACCTGCAAGTTTCAAATATTTCGGACGAAAACCTTGGCTTTGGCACGATCACAAACATTTTGGAATGCATGGTCACTTAAAGTGACCATGCATTAACCTGACCTTTGATGACCTGAAGTCAATTTTTTAAAAAGTGTGGGAAATCGATGTGCAAACAGCTGTGGAAAATTTAGATTCAGATTCAGATTCAGATTCAGATATATTTTCACTGAGGGTCCACATCAACGATGGCTTTTCACCTAGCACGTCATTATAGAATTAAACAAAAGGATATTGGGGGCTAGAGCCACTTAACAGCTAACACGGTGCAGATAAAACACTCAAAGTGGACTAGGGTCGTGCCGCAAATATTGCACGCTTAAGACAAGGCAACGGAAGGGCAGGGTATCTGGATCAGCCCGATAAACTTGTTCAACAGGTTCGAACCACCGCGAGTTGCACAAACCTACGTCGTCCGGCCTCGGTTCGGTTCGTGGTCTGGTGATCTGGTCAGCGCGCCTGGTGTTGTGATGGTGTAGTTCTCGGGCGCGCGACCCGATGGTGTCACACAGATAAGCGGGATGGCCTGTGGTGATCGCTCGCTGTACTGCACATACAGTATGGNCTGACTGTGACGTGACATATGACCTTATTTATCAAAATTCGAGTACGCTTTAGAGTGATCTCGTTTGAGAGCTTGTCGATGCCGTCTTGTGGCGTCTCGCTGCGATAATTGGTTCGGGAAGATAAAGGTGGGGGGACCGTTTTTTCGCCCCCCCCCCCCCCAGCCAATGGCGTTTGGCTGAGACCCCGCCAAATGCGGGTAAAGACATACAGACGCTGGACCCTTAATGTCATTTAATTCATTTAACTTTAGCAATTATCAAGCGTTAAAACTTTGTCGTTTATATCAGCACTTGTTTAGATAACGAGTACTTGATCAAGATTAGATTCAGATATATTTTCACTGAGGGTCCACATCAACGATGGCTTTTCACCTAGCACGCTCATTATAGATTGAAACAAGATATGGGGCTAAGAGCCACGTAAAACAGCTAACACGGTGCACGATAAAACACTCAAAGTGACATCAGGGTCGTGCCGCAAATATTGCACGGCTTCAAGACAAGCACGGAAGGCAGGGGCATCCGGATCCAGCCCGTAACTGTTCAACAGTTCGACACCGCGAGTGCACAACCTACGTCTTCCGGCCTCGGTTCGGATTCGTGGTCTGGTGATCTGGTCAGCGCGCCTGGTGTTGTGATGGTGTAGTTCTCGGATCGCCATTACTGTCCACCACTTTTACCTTAGAATTTGCATCAAATTCGATGGTGCAGTAATGTGTGCTGCTGGAAAAAAAAATAGCGGTTACGAACTCAGAAGCAACTCTAAAAATGATATATTGTAATAAAAAGGTACCAACAAAGATTAACAAAGAATGACGATAGAACCTTTCGAGTGTGCAGACCAGCTTGACATACGTGACAATTATTGCGCTCTTTGCTATCTGGATTACTTGTAGGTTCTACAAGTTAGTAACACCTTATAATGGTGTTACTAAAACAAGTAAAGATGAAGTTTAACCTCCGTGCTCATACTTATGTAGAAATATTATAATCAAATCACCAATATATTTTCACCCTTGGGCCTTCTTTCGTGGATATGAAGTTACCTATGTCCATTGAAGAAAGCCCACGGCTGAAAATATATTTTTGATTTTATTTAAAGACTAGCATACCATGCAGGGGCGCCGCCAGAGGGGGGCAAAGGGGGCAATTCCCCCCCCCCCTCTACGGGTGACAGGGGGCCCATCAAGAATGGCTTAAATACCCTTTGCATTAGCTGAATGACCTTCAAAAAGCCATAGAGGAGCCCTCAAACCAGGCGAAAGGTCACCCTGGTGCATGTGAAGGGCCCTCAGAGACACTGAAGGGCTTTTGAAGCCAACCCAGGGGCCTCATGGGTAACCCAGGGTTCATCACTATACCTATTTTACTACTTATGATCAATGTAATATTTTATATCATTAAAAAATGTTTCTTAATGAAAAACAATGGAAGCCAAGCAAGTAAATCACATTTTTACGTTTTTCATCAATTTTACAGTTTTGATTGATCTGCAAGCCCTACAATTTATCACAAAATGATATGATTCAAAACCCGCCCCTGTAGCTCAGTGGGAGAACGCTGGGCTTCTGTCCTATCCCGGTAGTGGAAGCCCGGGTTCGAGTCGCTTCGGCGCTCGCTATTGCTCCTGATGGGAATGGCCTGCCGCCGCACTTAGGCCAGCGGCGCCTCAAAATCGTCTTTTTAACGAGAAACCGACTTTCCAAATCCGGAATTCACAAGTCATAGATCAATGCTAGAAATGAGTGGCGCGTTCAGTAGTGGGATTAATTTATATCTGATTTGAATTAGGGGCAATTTCAACGCTAAAGTCACCACTATGCGCTGTTATTGATGCTGAATCAGCCAATATACCCCCCAAATTGATGCACAAGTTAGTTTCCCATCCTTGCCGTATTTCATGATATATATGGGGAAAATGCCTGATACTACGGGTTTAATGGTCAATTACTTTTGCATTCCACCAGGTTGCCACCTGCTCACATTACTGATTGTATTTATGCTGGTTTGCATTAGGAGGGTGTGAAAGAAGTCACGGTATAAATATGTATTCCATGTTACGGTAGAGATACAAAAAAAAGACCAACAGGAAGAACCAGTGAATTTTCATCGTTATTCGTTTCTCCAGCTTGTTTTAAGATTTGGGTCTGCCAACGATTTTTTGTTTCTTTTTGCTCCTTTTTGATATATCACGCTGAATTCAGACCACTGCACGGGCAATACGGTACGCTGTTTTATTACATGCTTGTCGCGTCCGCCTTATTTCCTCAACAAATGGCATCATTGAATATTTTATAGTGACGAAGGCCTTCTCTAAGAAGTTTTCATGGGGGGAGAGGGCTATTTTTACTGGCTGATTTGGCTTCGAGTAGGGGGGGGGACTAGGCTTCGTTTTGTCAGCGAAATACCGTTGACCGGGGTAGGGGTGACTTCTGGTCGTCGGAACAGTTCATCGCATTTTTCTTGCCGTAAACTGCATGGGATTTTTGCGTCCACTGGGGAAGGGGGTATTGCAAAGCTCTGCAGGGGACAAACCCTTTTGTTAACATGTAAAAGTAGCCATATTAACTCATCGGATTCCGCTTGCTTATGCATT
>VOPJ01011901.1:0-28025 GCA_014673585.1 Semibalanus balanoides | reverse complement strand
CAATGTGGGTAATTGATGCCCAAAAACCTGTGCCAAAAACGAAGGCGCTTCGCACCGCCGTCTTTAAATGATATAAAACACTTTATATTCGGCTTTTCGTCATTATCAGAGTTAAAATTCTCTTTGATGATGACGTGAAGCTAAACCTAGTGATTTTTAAGCATTACAAATGAACAAAAACATGTATTTTCCATTTTCTGTCCATTGTTGAGAAAACACGATCAGAGCGATTTACACCGTTATTATTGCTACGCAGCGGCGTTATTTTTCCCACTGTAATAACACGGATCCTTATATCCTTATATTGGATCTTCAATAATCCTTATATTGCCCTCATCGCTCTATATGAAACGCAAACAATGCCCTACTACCCCTTCGCCGGTGAATGGGAGCGTCCCCCCACTGGCGGATCCAGGGGGAGGGGGGCATCAGGGGCAAATCCCGCCGCTCGGAATCTGGAGGGGGGGGGGGCATTGAACACAAGTATGACTTCCCGTGCGTTCCCTGCTGAACGTGAAAACAATGATCTTAGGATATTTGTTCGGTGTTTTCGCTAGCTGTTGCTACCGAATGAGTACAGGGTGTCCCACAATTGATGTCACACCCTTCCACGAGCTCTATTTTCCCAGTAGGGCGCACTGCAAATGTAATTTTGCCAGGACCAGCCCTAAGGGCTTCGTTGCAAATGGACTGGTCAGTGGTCACGTGACCCGCTGACCGACATGACCCGGCTCGTCGGGAGGGTGGCCGGCCGGGGTCATTTCCAGATTGGCATCCAGTGTGTGCAGACCAGGTGTCCATAGTGGTCAGAGAGCAGTCTGTGTCGGCCCGCTGCCAGGCTGTCCACAAATGGTGAACGGCCGGAGGAAATTTGGTCGTTTTGTCGGTTGGGTGGGTGCAAGAGTTCAAACGGAGACTCGTCCGTGCAATTTGCAGTCTCCAGTCTTGGACGGTCCAGTCACGCCTCGCCTCGCCATGGCGAACTCCAGCATCTTGCGCTTCTGCAACTTCGTCAGCCTCGGCTGGAGGCGGGGTTTGATGGATTTTAGCCTCAGGGATTTCCTCAGGTACCTGTGCACCGTTGACTTGGATAGTATATATACCCGGTGACCGCTGACCGTCAGCGTCCGCGCCAATTTTCTTGTTGACTGGCCTTTCTTCAGCGCCGACTTGGCCATTACGATTTTGGCCACTGGGATGACAGAGCTCTTCCTCCCGAGGCCCGTTCGATTCTCCAGGGTCTGTCCACGTCTGTTGTGGGACAGCCAGCGGTAGATGGTGCGACGAGTGACGCCCAGCTTCTCGGCAGCCTGACCATGGGTCATCCCACCGTTCAACATGCCGACAGCCCGGCAGCGGGCCGACAAAGACTGCAATTTGACTTTGCTGGACTGGGACTGGACTGGACTGCAATTTGTCTGCGCGCACTGGGTGCCAATCTGGAAATGACCCCGGCCACCCTCCTCGCGGGCTGGGTCACGTCGGTCAGTGGATCACGTGACCACTGACCAGTTGACTCACAACGAAGCCCCGAGGGCCAATCCTGGCGAAATTCCATTCGCGGTGCGCCCAAATAGGAGAAATAGAGCTCGTGGAAGGGTTTGACATCAATTGTGGGACACCCTGTAAAAGATCTTTAGTTCTGTACGCACTACTATGCCTCGAAAACTTTATGATTGAAGCAATAACTTTAATTTGTTATTAGGTAGTGATTGAATGAGTTTACTTTAATTTAATTTGTATGAAATAAATGTTTTCATACATTATACCTACATTAATACATTAATTACATGTGTGGACTGTTTAAATTGATGCTGCATTTAAGCCGACTTTTATTGATTTAAGCCGGTTTAAATCGGCTTAAATTAATAAAAGCCGCCGGCTGACATAAATTCAATTTAAGCCGTTTTTCCAACCCTGTTAAGAAGAGTTGGTTGACACCTGACCTGTGCTGTACCTTTGTCAGGTGTTGTCCAGCTTGGAGCGCGCTATCCAGGGCGGCTACATCCAGCGCGTCTACAACAAGAACGTCGTATCGTACAAGGTACCAAACGTGCCTCCGCGACCGACGCGCGTCGTCATCAGCAAGGGCACCGACCTCACCAAGATCATCGTCAAGAGCGTCAAGGACCTGGTAGAGGCGACTGTGAAGGATATTGAGGAATACATACTGCAGGCGCATAATATCGAGGTCACAGAAGGGGCCGATCTCAACACAACGCTCAAGGTGGGAATGGAGTGGGATGGACTTACAGTACGGTGTCAGCGGTTCTGTCCTATGACTGTCCTATGACTGTCCTATGACTGTCCTATGACTGTCCTATGACTGTCCTGACTGTCCTATGACTGTCCTATGACGTTATGGTCACGTGAGCATACGACATACTTCTGCAATGACGAAGCTGAATCTGGAACAGCTATTTGTTTTGTGTCCAAGGGCCGTGACGTCATGGCATTCGCTGCCTACGACGGGCTTACCTGGTGTCTAGGGCCTTGGTGGTGTTGTTATCAAACCTGACCTAACCTTTACCATTATTGTTTTTCTTCTGTTTATAGGAAACCCCAAAAATATTTATTGTTTTTCTTCTTTTTAATAAAAAAACTTCAAAATATTGTATTGCACTTTTTTGCCTACTGCATGAAGTTGCATGATATAGCTCGCTTTAAGGAGCGCGCCTACTGGTGAAAACAAACTAAGTCCAGCAACACAATGTCTAAGGCAGGCAAAGCTATGGCCCCGTGCATTTCCCGGACAACGTGGGGTACCTGAGCTAGTACATAATATCCTATGATAACATTATCCAGGAGGAAATGGACTGATATCCTCGAAAAAGAAAGCATTTTAATATTTGGCTTTTAATGGGGAGGTCACACAATTGACCTGACCTTAGGACAGGTCACCGATGTATACAAATTCGAGATACCCATTTTGTAGATACTTCTGGCTTATTGCAATCCTAAAAGCTTGATATCGATCCCTTAAAAACTGGTCATGGTACGACCGTAAACTTTTTGGGAGGTGGGATCACTTGACCTGACCAGACCTGGTTACCTGACCTAATCCGACACAAAGCTTGAATTTTCGCAAAATGTGCGGAAAGAATCAATGATTAGTAATGTCAAATTTGCGCCGCCGTCTTAACGTCATCTTGATAAAACTGCAGGGGGTGTTCAAACACCCCCCCAGTAGGGTGCGGGTTAATATGTTTTAAAGATGTCTCGATAAATTATTAGCGGCTGTTAAGTGAGCATTTTTAAGATTGTAGCTTTAAAGATTGATCATTGAATATAAATTATTGACCTCCTACCTAATGTGATCATGTACAAATGGTTTGTTTTTTTACGAGAAGCTAAGGTTTTATCATTTATGTATAATAACAGCCACTTAATAAAAACCAGGGTGGCTTAAATCAATTTATGACAGCCGGTTTAAACCATGATTTGACCCTATTCCTTGCGGGGGACAAATTCTGCCCCCCCCCCGGTAGTTTTTCGCTTGCCGCTTCTAAACCGTTAGAGCTTTGGTACAAAACCCGCCTTGAAACTTAAGTGACTTTTTCTTACTTTGAATTACGCGTCTTGTATCATTTTTTTTTAATCGGCTCAGCAGAGGGGGTGCCAGGCCTTTTGGGGAGGCAGTTACGAATGCGGCTGTGCGGCGCATACTTTCTTAGTAGTTTACGGTGCAATAAGTGGGTCAGGAACGATGCCACTGGTATACATCATGCATACTTTGATTGTACGTATTTGGGGGCAGAGATGCACTCAGGTACATAAAATGGGAGTCGATACCCACCGTCAAATTGGATCCAACATCAACTTAGTAAGATGATAAAAGGCGTTCCGCAAATGGTGCCCCCATGATGTTTACCTGGATCCACCTATGCGCAATATATTATATTTTACACATTACAGCAAAAAAGACCACATATGACTTTCATATCGTCCCAAACGAATCACGAACAGCGCATATTGATATATGTTATCAGAAAATCCCCCCCCCCAGTTAACATCCCCTGATTACGCCTCTTTTTTAACTTATCCTTTTGATATGTGAAAGCCCAGTGCACTGGAGGCTCAAACACGTTTTAGGCATGAAAATCGGTCGAACCACATTGCCGCAATGCCCTTTTAAAAACACCAAACATTTTTGTATTTGTTGCCTCCTATTTTTTTTTTAGAAAAATCGAGCCCAAGCTGAAGATATTTTGATGGCGCATCGAATGGTGTTTATCCCATCGAAATCGACCGAGCGGTTCTCGAGATCTCGGGGGGGGCCTTCACGAAGCGATTCACCCTCCACATTGCGCTCGCTTTTGACAACACGATAGGAGGCCTCTCTGCGTAGCACCCGAGCCTCCGCGAACGGTGTCGGCTCATTGCACCTCCCGCGCGTCCGGCTGACCTCCATCCAGCGGCGATTATCCTACCGCGCAGCCGCCGCCTGGAACATGCTGCCCCGAATGGCCACCCACGCCCCTCGCCGTGCCTTTTTGTCCATTATGTAACCATGACCTCTCTGACTGCGTTCTCTCTAACTCAAAGTGCAACCCATATGTTTGAGAACCGTAAATCGCGTGTGTCGAAAAAGGTGCTCTGAATGATAATCTGTGCTGATTATATATTGCTCACATGTGCTAATTATTGCTGTGCCTTCCTTGTACACATCGACTGTATTTGTATTTGTACTGGGAGCAGAATAGCCACTTCGTGGACGCTCCCTGAATAAACGGACTTGAACTAGGGACAGAATCTGCCCCGCACGTTAACGTAATTCTAGCTGCCCGCAAGGAATAAGGTTAAACCAGGGCCTGGCTTAACCCGCGCCGGGCCGGTGCTCTGCGCCACCTTCCTCGGGCCGGGGGGTGTTTCGACGCCCGAACTCGGCTCCTATGGGACCTAGACATAAACTAAAAACACCATTCGAGAGCTCGTCAAAAGGGATTTCGAAACTATTTCGGTGAAACATTTTCTCAGGTCAATATTAGGGTCACCAAAGGTCATCAAAGGTCAGATTTTCCAGATTTAGGACTTAGCTCCAGATACCCCCAATTTTTTCGGAAACTATGATAGCTAGGAGCAAACGGAAAAGCAATCGATGGCGATTGCAATTTGCAATCGCCATCATGTCCTCAAATTTCAACTCAGGTCAATAGTTTGGGCTCCAGAGGTCATCGAATGTCAAAAAGGTTATTTTTGCCAAAACTTTTCACGAATAACTGTTTACTTAAGTGAGATACGGAAATAATTTGGACACCATCGTGTTTGTTTCGTCAAGGCGCTTCGAATCATGTATATGATTACCAGGTTAGATCAACCTAGAAATGTGACCTCAGGTCAAGGTCAAGTGGTGACCCAATAAGGTCATGTTGCACAATGGGAGACGCGTCTTGACGAGAGAAACACATTGGTGCTGTTTTCACTTCTCTGTCTCAATTGTATCGATAGTTATTGACAAAAATGTGTTGGTGACCTCGGATGACCTCGGCTGACCCTTTAGGGATACCAGTACAAAGACTGCACCTTAGTCTTCAAGAATGGCCTATAATAACATGATACAGATGGAATTGGGCTGATATCATGCGTATCCTCAGAATGGAAAGCATTTTTTCCCCAATGGCTTCTAATGGAGAGTTTAAGAAAATGACCTGGCCTTAGGTCACCGATATGAAAAATACGAGATATTCGAACTATAGGTAGTAATGCTCTCATGAAATCCTGTAAGTACGAAACCGATCAACCAAAAACCCTGGCTTTGGTAGGACCGCAAACTTTTTTGGAGGCGGGGTCACATGATCTGGCCTGGTGACCTGACCTGATATGATCTGGAAAAAAAATCGAGAAAGCTGGACAAAGAATGAATAAACAGGTACTGAAAATTTGGCGGCGCTACGTGCCGCCATTTTCCCGATATCTAGGAAAAACCTGAAGGGGCGTCTAATCGCTTCCCCCCGGCCCGGCGCGGGCTAAGGCTGTGTTCTGACTAGTCAATGGAGTATATGCAGGTCACCGAATTATTGAAAATGTTATGTGTCAGAGAAAGAGCATCTTTTTCTGATCATGCTGGTAACTTCAATTGTTTCATCCGGAGCCTAGAACATGCTTAAATCATTGATTTAAGTGCGCCTGGCGAAACTGCCAACTTGCGTAAAACCGTACTACGCGAGCCACCACTTCAGGCGGTGTGACGTCACAGGCTATCACTTCCACGCTCGCTTATGTTGAAGAGATGGGAGCTTCATCAGGAGCAGCGATTGTGCGAGTAACCTGCTGTCATTTTGACGTAAAAAAATCACTGGATTAGACTCAACGTATATTACATTTTTCGTTTATTTCACTTCTTAATGATAATGCATTTAACACTACCAGATAACTGACATCAACTTCTGGCTACTAAATTATATCCAACTGATTACCTGGTTAATAGTTTGTTAGAGTGTCACGTTTTTACTTGCATTGTTTCATTTTTGACTATTTAATTTAGGTTTAAAACATCTTTCTTGCTTTTCAACTTTTGTTTCAATTTTGCGCTAGTAATTGTGCATGAACACGCTTATTTTATTTATAGCCTAAACAAGTTTTCGCTTTTCCTGATAGCTCCTTCACATAAATGCAGCCAAAAGTGGAACCAAATTGCTTCTAGTTTTACTTAACCACATGTTTTTTTATGTCGAAAAACTATAAGCATTCCACAATCGAGCTCCAAAATAAATTCCCTATCTCTAAGCATTAGACGGAAGTCAGCTACTCATAGCCTTGTTGACTCACCAACTTCAAGTACGGTAAACGCGTCTCTTGCTTCGCCAAATTAAGTTTGCCTTATGGCTAAGAAAGAAGGGAAGTAGTATGAAAAATATTATTATTTTAAGAACTATAAATATTTCCTCTTTCGTTTGGTGTATTTTTCTCACATTGTGCATATACTCCATTCCCGCGGGGATTCTGGGAATCGGTAGAAAAGTGTTTTCTACCGATTCCGGTAGCAAGTAGTTAACAGGAATACCAATGTATGAGTACATTGTTGAACTGCAGTTAAGTAAAATGCCGGCCAGGGATTCCCGCCGGGAATGTGACGGTCAGAACACAGCCTACATTTGCCAACCCGGTGCAGACAACTAACGCTTCATTGTGCGTCCAACAGGTGTCTCTGCGCCGCGCTATCGCCAACGGCCACGTGCTGCAGGAGGGTGGCGACCTGTACCGGCTGCCGCAGGAGTCGCTGGCGGTGGCGGCGCTTCTCAACCCTCCGGATCACCGGCCGAGCCGCGCCAAGCCGCGCCACCTGCCCCATCCGCCCCACCCGCCCACCACGCCCGGCTCCGACACCGCCTCCCCTGTGCCGGCCCCGTCCCCGGCCCCGGCGGCCAGCGTCGCCGTCACGCCCGCCACCGGGGGAGGAGCGGCTACACCGAAGAAGCGTCGAGTGGAGGCGACCGACGCCACTGCCGAACCTCCGAAACAGGTGAGAACGCTGTTGCTGAGACCAGGGCTGGAGTGCCGCAGGCAGATGGGCTGAGATCGGAGAGCAGCCGGCCGCTGTCGCCCGGCTTCCGCCTGCGAACTGGTGCGTTGGTAGCTGTTCTGTGACTACTACGTACTACGATGCCCCCTTGCGACACAGTCCCTACTCACAGCTCATTACCCGTCCCTACTCACAGCTCATTTTCCGTCCCTACTCACAGCTCATTATCCGTCCCTACTCACAGCTCATTATCCGTCCCTACTCACAGCCTCATTTTCCGTCCCTACTCACAGCTCATTATTCGTCCCTATCACAGCTCAATATTCGTCCCTACTCACAGCTCATTATTCGTCCCTACTCACAGCTCATTATTCGTCCCTACTCACAGCTCATTACCCGTCCTTACTCACAGCTCATTATCCGTCCCTACTCACAGCTCATTATCCGCCCCTACTCACAGCTCATTATTCGTCCCTACTCACAGCTCATTACCCGTCCCTACTCACAGCTCATTATTCCGTCCCTAAACCTCACAAGCTCATTATCCGTCCCTACTCACCAGCTTCGATTATTCCGTCCCTTACTCACAGCTCATTATTCGCCCTACTCACAGCTCCATAAAAAACCGTCCCTAGCTCACAGCTCATTACCCGTCCCTACTCACAGCTATTATCCCGTCCCTACTCAACAGCTAATTATCCGTCCCTACTCACAGCTCATTATTCGTCTCTACTCACACTCATTACCCCGTCCTACTCACAGCTCATTATTCGTTCCCTACTACACAGCTCATACCTCCCTACTCACAGCTCATTATCCGTCCTACTCACAGCACTCCATTATTCGTCCTCTCACAGCTCATTATCCGTCCCTAACTCACAGCTCATTAATTCGTCCCTACTCACAGCTCATTATCCCGTCCGACTCACAGCTCATTAATTTCGTCCCTACCACAGCCTCATTACCGTCCCTACTCACAGCTCATTTCGCGTCCCTACTCACAGCTTCATTATTCGTCCCTACTCCACAGCTCATTATCCCGTCCCTAATCACAGCTCATTACCCGTCCCTACTCACAGCTCAAATATTTTCGGTCGTTCCCTACTCACAGCTTATTACCCATCCCTTACTCACAGCTCATTAATTCGTCCCTACTCACAGCTCATATTGTCCCTCTCACAGCTCATTCCCGTCCCTACTCACAGCTCATTATTCGTCCCTACTCACAGCTCATTACCCGTCCCTACTCACAGCTCATTTTACGTCCCTACTCACAGCTCATTTTCCGTCCCTACTCACAGCTCATTATTCGTCCCTACTCCCAGCTCATTACCCGTCCCTACTCACAGCTCATTATTCGTCTCTACTCACAGCTCATTACCCGTCCCTACTCACAGCTCATTATTCGTCCCTACTTACAGCTCATTACCCGTACCTACTCACAGCTCATTACCCGTCCCTACTCACAGCTCATTACCCGTCCCTGCTCACAGCTCATTTTCCTTCCCTACTCACAGCTCATTTTCCGTCCCTACTCACAGCTCATTATCCGTCCCTACTCACAGCTCATTATCCGTCCCTACTCACAGCTCATTATCCTATTATCCTGTTTAGATTCGCATGGCAATGTATGACGGCATGCATATTTAAAACCCTCATGACAATTTGTCATGCATATGGAAGCTATTGGACACAATAATGGCGGACTAGTGACATATATTACTCACAATATGACGCGTTGCCTGAGTTTCGGAATATTGTATACAATATTTCCGCCCTAACCCACCAAGAACAATAACAAGAAGATCCAATATATTTACTATACAAAAAAAGGTGGTTTCTCATAACCCATCGCAATGTCACAGTTACTATGGGTCTGTTCCCGTGGCGCCTCTATCTCCTCTAACCTCCAAAGTTGCTCCAACTTAAACTGCTGTGTTAAAGAATACGACTGGAGCAAGTTGGAGCAACTTCGAGGAGGTTGGAGCTGCGACCCCGCGACGGGAACAGCCCCTATTAAAGGAAATAGTTCACCTTCAACATGGGTTTTGATTGAACTGAGATAGCGGTTTTGTAGCCCATGTTGAAAAACCCCTTCCTGTAAGTTTTCTTGACTGAAAAGGCTCTCCAGCCGAATATATTTGACTTTTTGTCGAAGGAATGTGAACCTTACATAAATAATGTCAAGAATGTAGGCTTTCGACACTCCTGGGCAGACGCTATAAGTAATCTTACGCGACTACTTTCGAATCTGATTGGCTGAGCCATTCGATTCGTTCGTTTGACGTTGCAGAGTACGCATATAGTTTTTACAAAGTTAATAATGTACGTCCTTCTGTCCTGAATCGGCGCGATGTATGGCTATTTTTGACAATGTGAAAAGAAGTTGTATTTCAAAATATAATCAAATCATGCTTGAAAAAATCCAAGGTGAACTATTTCCTTTAAAGGGAATAGTTCACCCTTCACGGTTCGTTAGTAGGGGTCGGAGGGCTCAAAAGACGAGAGTCATGCCATTCGAAAGCTTACCGCATGAGATCTTCAGATATATATTTCTTTTTTGAAATCTTCGTGGCTTTTTTTGCAAATTCCATTTTTGCTCTAAACTCGGTTGCGGTGAAGTGGAACTGATTTTCCGGCCGGGCTACGGCTTGTTATTGATCGACATTGCCCCCTTAGAGATGTTAGCTTAGAACCCGGTGGCTCCACCTGTGTCCGACCAGACTCGTACCTGATTGTCCCGTTAGAGGCGTGGGGCTCTGCGTTGCCGGCGGCCACCGCCTCCGCGAGTACCGCCAGCGGTCAATCGAGAGGTGCGCTCAGCAATTCGCGCATGACAACAGGCGGATATCACCGACAGGATCCGCTAGACGATGGCCCTATGCCCCTCGTGGCGGCACAATGCGTCACATCATTACTGCAAGCGACCTAGCCGGGGCGTGCTTCCAGCTGCCACCCCCGACGTCATGAACGATTATTTTGTCGGCGTTGGCCCGCGGGTGGCCGCAGAGATGGCCGCGCTCGGTGCCGCCCAGGAGGTACCGGTGCGGCTGCCGCGCGTGGGCGCCTGCGCTTTTAGTCTGCATACCTATCACCCTCAGTCACTTGCCACCTATCATTTTTAAACATGCGCATACACATCCGCGTCTGTCACCGAGCGGGCCTTTGCATTCGCATTTTAAACTCCATTCGACATCATCCGCCCTCTTTTAGCTGCCATATCAATAATTCTAGCATCACTTTTAACGAATCCCGGCAGTCGCTGAAGACGCCCTTGGTACACCCGATACCACAAGTCCGGGGATCTGACAATCCTTTCCACTTCCGTCCCATCTCGATCCTTTCTGTCAATCGTGGAGGTGGTGGAGAAGGTGCGTACAAGCACACTCCACCACTACCTTCGCATCAACCATCTCCTCTCCCCATCCGCAGGCACCGTTCAGCCCGGCACATCTACCGAGAACCAGCCCTAACAACATCTGCAAGACGCTCGTTTTCTGTATATCAAATTCAAATTTCGCTTCTTTGTCTTATCGATTGAGTCGCTGCTTCGATGTCAGTCGATCATGCCAAAATTGCTAGAAAAAACTCAGCTTCACTGCATGACACTTCCTGGTTTTCTAACTACCTGTCCGGCCATACGCAGAGCGTCAGTCTCTCTTCAACATTAATTTCGGCATCTCGTCCAATCACTCAGGGCGTTTTCCAAGACTCTTCTCTTGGCCCGCTACTTTTCACTGTATTTGCCAATGACCTCAGCCTGCATGCCGCTGGCGCTTTTGTCACGCAATACGCCGATGACACCCAGGTTCTCGTCTCTGGCCCAAAATCCGCCCTTCTGGCTCTGATCGGTGACATGGAAGCTGCCTTATCCTCCCTGGACGCGTATTTTCGGTCAAACGGCCTTAAAGTAAACGAAACCAAATTTGAGCTTCTCTCTATCGGCACTCGGCAAAACTTACGGAATATTCCCTCGTTCACAGTGAAATTTCGCAACACGGATCTCGTCCCAGGTAACGAAGCAAAAAATCTTCGACCGCTACCTTTCTTGGGACTCACGCGTTGAGCAACTGTCTCGGAAGTGTGTTGGCATCCTGACCGCCATCTCTCACCTACGTCACTACCTACTCCCTACTCACCCTTGTCTCGGCCCTGGTCTTCTCGCACATCCACTACGGACTGGCAGTATGCGGTAACGGTTCTGGCAAAAAATCTGGCTACCATCCCAAAATATTTAACTTTGCGGCTCGCATCATTTCTGGAAAGCGCAAATTCGATCACATGTCTGGTGTGCGAGAGGAACTGGGCTGGCTGGATTCCCCAGACTTGGTCGTCCACCACACGCTGACACTGCTTCACAAGGTCCGTCGCACTGGGCAGCCCGAGTCTCTGGCCGTCCAGTTCTGTACAAACCGCGAGCGACCCAACCACGTGCGTAGCACCCGCAGAGGACGACCTTGCTGAGTCTCCCCAAGCATACGCGCCTCAGCACGGGGAAAAACAGATTTGTACACCGGCCGCTGAACAGTACAAACCGCTGCCACCGGAGTTTTACCGTCATGTCAATCGCAGTGTTAAGCGCCACTGAGGGAGACTGGCGTCTGGTGACCATGACCGAATCGCCGCTGATGGCAGATGTGATGCAGAGTCCTTTGATATGTTCATTATACTTTTAACTGTACTGTATTTAGCTATGTTTTCTTTTAGCAGACTGTGACTATGTTCATTTATACTTTTAACTGTAGTGCATGCATGTCTTTTATCCAGACTGTGATATGTTCATTTATACTTTAACTGTACTTACTGTTTGTTTGTCTTTTACCCACTTCAACGCGAGCATTGAATGACACTGTGCCAAGAATCAGTGGCGGCGGATTGTATTTTCGGGTGGGTGGGCAAGACAATCTCCAGGGGGCCTCCTGAGCGCGTAGGGGGCCTCCCTTTTGGAGGCTGTTGGCTTATATAATTCTAGGGTTTTGCATTTTGGTTTTGGAAGTCTGGACAGTATCGGACACCCATTTTTCGGTTTAGTGACAAGCGCCAGTTTGACATCAAATTCGCATTTCAACCCGCGACGTGCCGGGGGGGGGGGCGTTGGACGACCCTATATTCTTTATATTCGGTCGCCAACGTACATTACGATTGTCTCGACATCAATGACCCGCAATCCGTGGAATTGTTTACATTGGTAAAATACTAAATTTGCACGACGTATGCAGGTCATGAGGTCAATAGCCGACATGCATGGAAAAGTTGCCCCTAAGAAGCCAGTACACAATATTGTGCTCTTAAAAAACTACCAGTCAATGTCTGCTTTCTCAAGAAAGTGTCCCCTTCAGTACTAATCTCTTTTCAAAACTAGACGATCTGAACGAAAAACTATGCAAAATTAAAGCAATGTCTTACATTTCCCTCAAAACAGTGTTGAAACAAATACAAGATTGTGACCTATTCCCTTTAAACTACAGGCGACCACTAATGATTACGGCTCAGTTAACCATTGTTACGGCTAGTTTACAGCGGAATTTGCACATGACGCAAATCTGACGTCAGCGGATATGACGTCATTCTACCGACGAAGTTTATTAGACTCGAAAACGAATATGAATTTTGGTTTTGTGTCGAAATTACTCGCGTTAGAATTCGTCGGTAGAATTTGTCCGCCACTGTAGCTCAGTGGGAGAGCGCTTGACTCCTGACCTATCCCGGTAGTGGCAGCCCGGGTTCGAGTCGCTTCGGCGCTCGCATAGTTTCTGACTAGGGATGGCCTGCGGCCGTGGCAGCGGTGCGCACTCAAGCCAGGTGACGTCAGTGAGCGGGGCGGACCGTGTCCAGGTATGTCGGGCACGTACAAATTTCGTCTCTAAATTCTGACGGCCAACAGGAATTGCGCAATCGGGTGGTGGGGGTCAGGGCCTGCGCAACAAACTGCTTATAACACGGGTCCTGACCCCGGAAAGCCATTCATGCAAAACATTCGGACTAAATTTATTTAAAAAAGCATAGCAAGGAAATTATTTCCCTGCAACTAATTTTTCGTCCCGCTCTACATCTATCCTATCTCAGTTCTAAACACCATGTCAAAGGTTAACCTCCGCCCCACTGGGGGGGGGGGGGTTGATTGAACACCCCCCTTCCTGTTTTATCAAGATAACGAAAAAACGGCGGCGCGTAGCGCCGCCAAATTTGGCATAACTAATAATCGATCCTTTCCGAACATTTTGCGAAAATTCAAGTTTTGTATCGGGTCAGGTCACCAGGTCAGGTCAAGTGACCCCACCTACCAAAACAGTTTGCGGTCGTGTCATGACCACAGTTTCTTAACGGGATCGATATCAAACTTTTTTAGGATTACATCAAGTCCATCAGTATCTACAAAATGTATTATCTTCGGATTTCTGTATATCGGTGACCTGAGGTCGGGTCAATTTTGTGACCTCCCCATTATAAGTCAATGTAGACACATTTTCAAGATGTTTTCTTTTTCGACGATATACCAGTCCATTGTCCTTCTGGACAATGTTATAATAGGATATTATGTATGATCCAAGTGCGGGTTTTGCTCAGGGACCCTTACGGGATCATCTGAGGTCATCCGAGGTCACCAACACCATTTTCGTCAATAACTCTAAAACATAATGAAGATAGAGAAGTGTAACTTGTCAACCAAGTGTGTTTGTCTTCGTCAAGACACATTCTCCTGATATGCAACATGACCTACGTGGGTCACCACTTGACCTTGACCGTGAGGTAATTATTTTTAAGTTGACCTAACATGATCCAAATTTGATATATTTAAAAGCGCCTTGACAAGACAATTACGATGGCGTAAACAGTATTGCGTTATCGGAAGTGCCTAGGGAAACAAGGAAGGGCCACACGGTCCAGCGTCGCCCGCCGGGTGAGGGGCCGAAGGACAGGCCTTAACAGCCTGAACGTTTGTTTCTAGATAGCATAGTTTCCGAGATATTTTGGGGTTTCTGGAGCGATGTCCTAAAACTGGAAAATTTGACCTTCATGGACCTCTGGTGACCTGATTTTGATGATGCGAAAAAAACTGAAATAGTTTTCGAAATGATTTTTTTATAACGGTTCGAACAATGTGTTCGAAGGGGGGGGGGCTAAAAAGCCCCCCCCCTCCCACAGTGACTTGTTACAGAAAATACCCCAGTGACTGCCTGGCTAAAAGCAAACTTTCCTTAGTAAAAGTTGCTAAGATTTTCTTATATATCAGGAAATGTGTCAACTTAGAGCCGATTTCAAGCGGTTGGGGAGGAGGCGGGGAGGGGCAATTGCCCATTTTGCCGAACCATGGACCCGCCACTGTAGCATATAGACTTGTCGGAATTGAATCAACGGAGTCAAATTATTGCCTTCTCGACGGCAACCCTTTGTGTTCTGATGACAACCGGGATCGCTTCTGCCGCATACTTCAGCTGCAACTTTGTGCCTAAGATGGTTATGTTCTTGGTACCAGAACATACCTAGCATACGATCGTGGCATAATGTACGACGTACGTAGTGTATTATAATGTACATAATCGTATGACAATTATAATATGATTGTGTAATGTACATAATGCATTGACCTAAGCAGTATAAAACACATTTATATATAGAAGGTATCATACCTGTAAAATGGAGAATCACCGGGCTCGGCTTGTGCCCGTCTTCTGGTCAGCCCGTCGGGTCCTGATAACGATCGGAGCTCGCTGCCACTGCGTGCTTCGGCTGAGATGCAAGCTTGGTCATTATCTGCGTATATTTTGAACTTCAAATGATACGCAGAAATTCTGTGCTAGGTTTATAATGTCTACTTTTTCCATAAAACGTAGTTTTGCATACCCAGGCAAATGTCACTTAGATAGTTGTAGTCAAAACCATGCATGGTTCGTGTATCGGACCTGCATCTGGACAGGGGCAGCGAGCCCTAGCCGTGTAATGGACCGAATGGGCCTGCATCTGACAGGGCAGCGACCCTATCCGTGTAAGACCGAATGGCCGGCATTTTTTTCTTTGGGACCCCAGGCGCAGCGAGCCCTAACCGTGTAATGGACCGAATGGGCCTGCATCTGACAGGGGCAGCGAGCCCTAGCCGTGTAATGGACGAATGGGCGCATCTGGACAGCGGCAGCGAGCCCTAGCCTGTGTCTGTAATGACGAATGGGCCTGCCATCTGACAGGGCAGCGAGCCCTAGCCGTTTTAATGGACCGATTGGCCTGCATCTCGACAGGGGCAGCGAGCCCGTAGCCGTGTTAAAGACCCGAATGGCCTGCATCTGGACAGGGGCAGCGAGCCCTAGCGTGTAATGACCGAATGGCCCTGCATCTGGAAGGGCCAAGCGAAGCCCTAAGCCGTGTAATGACTCAATGGCCTGCATCTGGACAGGGCAGCGAGCCCTAGCCGTGTAATTGGACGAATGGGCCTGCATTCTGGAACAGGGCAGCGAGCCCTAGGCCGTGGTAATCGGGACCAATGGGCCCATCTGGACAGGGGCAGCGAGCCCTAGCCGTGTAATGGACCGAATGGGCCTGCCGAACGGTGGACGGCAGGAAGTCGAGTCCTTTGATTCACGGCTGGAACAAAGGGTTTTCATCAAAACCCACTGGGTAGTGTATTTTTGTGGGGGTTTCATGTTTATTTTGGAAGGGATTTCACCCACTCTCAGCCATGCGACATATGCTGTAATGTCCCATTTTTAAAACCTTTAAGCATACAAACATCCTTAGAAAGGATGTTACGTGTATTATTTGATGCGTGTAACGTAACATAATACTACTTGTTAGATTACCAAGATTAGATTTAATATTCCGAGTCTCATCTCTTTGGTCAGTAAGAGATGGGAGTGCAATGGACGACGTTGTTCCTTAAGGAGAGTCGGGGGTCTGGATCATGGAGTGAGGTGAAATGCAACATGGTTTCCTTTTTAATCCTCATAAGTCTGGAAACAGAACACATCCAATTCAATGATGCACCAATCATCTTTGTTTCTCAAAAGTTACGTCGGGAACTTGCTCAGTACCATTTTGATGAAAAACCCGTGGTGTTTTTTTCTTGTTTAATTTACCCACCTAAAACCCGGGTAGTGGGTAATGCGTAGTGCCAATCCTGTTTTGATTCACCCTTTTGCAAGTCTGGAAGGTATGTTCTATAGTCAATGTCATACCTAGTGAATGCACCAAAGTTGCTTCTCAGCTGAAGGGTGAGCTGCAGTGGCGGCGGCTCCGACCGTTAACTCTCAGCTGAAGGGTGAGCTGCAGTGGCGGNCCCCAGACTATCTCGTAAAAAACATGGGGATCGTGGGCAGATTGTAAGTGAGTCTTGAAAAAGTGGCGCAAGTATTATTCTCCTTAAATAAAGCTCTCAAAAATTGGAGACTGAGATAGCAAATGTGGAGATCTGTGATTTTATTGTACCTCAGCTTAAAGAAAACAGTTCACCTTAAAAAAAAGACTCAGAAATGATTGAGAGAAGCTAGAAATTAATTTTATCATACATCTCATTTGGGTTTACATGTTAAAAGTCCTATTCAACAGTGCAGAATAAGAGTGTATAAAAAATGTTATTCTGCACTGTTATTCTGCACTCTAGAAGGCTCTTTCATTTAGGGGATCAAACATTTGACTACGTGATGGAAGAATACTTTTCCGAACTCTGCTGTCTATGACTGCCATCTCGGATAATGTTCCAAAAAGATTTGGCACTCGACCTTCGGGTCTCGTTTATTGCCGAATCCATTATTTAACACTATCCCCTTCGACTGGCAGTTCATTTCCCGCATCTTCAGAAATATACTAATTCTTTGTTTTACTTATAGTCATATATAAGCTTGAATGTGTTATGTTATGGAGCCATTTCGAAAATACACGCGCTATATGCAAGTTATTACTTGAGATACTGGAGCGGCCAAGAGTGACGCACACTGGAGCTGCATTGCGTAAATGATAGTCAAATATGATGTCCATTTTTTTACGTCGACTTATGTAGCTGGTGTCTTCTTGAAAATAGCAGTCGCAAAGCAAGTTAATCTACTTATATTTTAGCCATAATACTTGACATTAAATCAGTTTTCCCCAAGGCAGCAATAATATTTTGTTTTATTTTGAACATCATTCACTCAATGCTGCACCAGTGCCTGCATCACTCATGGGCCGCTCCAGGTATCTCAAGTAATAATCGTGTTCGTGAGTAGCGCTGCTATTTTCGAAAAGGCTCCAGTTACTCAACATTCAACTTAAAATAATTTGACTATAGTCAGTCATACAAATATATATTAATGCTGGAAAAGCAAATGATAATGTCAGTTATTTGGTTCTAATTCATAGTTTTCCTCAGATTAATGCGAAATCAGATTGCTAAGAGGCACACTATGTCATAAAAACGTGATCTTTTTTGGAGCGATCGTGGCGCATAGAAGACAGTAGGTACTTGCCCAAGTACTTGTTGAAGATGCGGGAAATACAACGCTTTGAGAACCATTTCAATATTTGCTCTAATTACTAGGTATTCGTCACCATTAGTAAAACAATTTTCGCCTTTCTATGGCTCTCATTTTTTTTTTTTTTTTTGCTGTTTCTTACAACATCGTTGCGGAGTTTAATTCGAAGTCAACTCACGTGGAGCCGTTGTGTATTTTTGTTTATCTAAGAATGTTTGAAGCTTTTTTAGTTGTGTTAAATATTTTCACGAAGCCTTTATAGTATACCATGTATTGATTTACGACAAATTATCAGTGTATACTTTTGTATAATCAGTGCAGTGAAACAGGAGTTATCCCTGAAACCCATACACGCAAGCAAGATGAACACGGATGTCTGCCCGTCTGTAGGACTAGGTACGTTCGTTCAAACGCTTCGCGTTCTCACTCACTGCGTCTGAATAATTTCGCTAAGAATGTTGCTAAGAATAACGTTTTATAGACGATTTAAGCATCAAAATCACGATAAAATACCTCACAAAGTTTATCTTGCATCAAGGGAATGAGGTACTGAACAGTAATGTTCTTTGCCAGCACTATCTGTTTCTATCAAACACTTCACAAAGGTCACGTCATCTTGGGTACGTCATAATCATTGGTCCACCGTCAAATCAAACCAAAAAAATCAGCACAAATCAGCGATTCAAACCAAAAAATTGGGGTTACCTAGATATTTCGCACAACGTTCCCCACACCTTTAGGAGACTTGAATATCGTATTAATGATTTAATTAAATAGGAAGAAGTAAAATTTACTTTCCTTAGTTAGATTTATGTGAATAGTGGTTCATAAGTGTTTCAATCATTTTCGAGTATGGGCGCGCGGATGTTCGATGATACTGACATGTTAAAGAACAAGACTTCGGTCAATTAGTTCTCATACTCAAATCTCCCTACGATAGCAGGTTCTAAAGGACTGAACTTTTGTCAAACATTCTCTAATCAGTATCCCCCCACTAATATACATATCCTCTCACAACTGCCTATTACCTAAGCTGGCGTATTGATTTAAATTGCGCTGTCTTGATTGTAACAATGCTAAAATAATGTCCTGTTCGAGGTCACCACGTTAACCCTTCTTGCGTTAGCATTGCAAAGTGACCGGAGCGTCTGCCATCTGTGGTGTCATCACGTACCTAGTGTCGACACTGATCTTCACGGTACCTCGTGCGGTACCTCGTGGTACCTCGGTACCTCGTGCGCCATTATGAAGTTTTCATGAAGTACCCTAATGACGTCACTCTGGCCGTCCGCAGGGCTGGCGTTCGGGTTCGCCAACGCGGTGCCGTTTTTCGCCTACGCCGCCACCATGGGCTACGGCGGCCAGCTCGTGGCTGACGGCTCACTGCCGTTCCAGAGCGTCTTCAAGTGAGTGACGGTAGTGGCCCGGCACTTCAGCTGCTGTCGCTGATATGGAGATGCCTGCAGTCAGTCGGCCGTACTGTGCTACCAGTGTGTCGTGGGCCTTCTGAAGCAGACTGTGTGCGTCCCGCCTCAACATACTGAGATCGCATGCGAATTACGATCCCTCTATGTATTTTCTTGTGTATTTTCTGTTGCAAATTAGTTGGGATATGAAACATAGTTATTAGTTATGTATTTGGTACTTGTAAACACCCGATTTGTTTTCACTTAACTTTTTGATTGTTTCAAAACAATGCAGATGCTTGCATTTACTTCGAATAGCGTTCATGCACGTTCAACCTCAGTGTTTTTCTTCTGATTGTTGCCTTCCCTGCTGACCCCGGCTGCCGCGCGTCTGACCATTCCGACCCCTATCTACGCCTCTGCCCCTCTCCCCCGCCCACGTCTCCCTTGCCACTCCATCCACACTGCCCCTCTCACCCCCGTTCCCTCTCCCCTGCCCCTCTCCCCTGCCCCTCTTCCCCTTGCCCCTCGTCCCCTGCCCCCTCTTCCCCTTGCCCCTCTCCCCTGGCCCCCTACGTCCCACTGCCCCTCTCCCCTGCCCCTCCTCCCCTGCCCCTCTCCCCTGCCCCTCTCCCCTGCCCCTCCTCCCCTCCCCTCTCCCCTTGCCCTGCTCCGCCTGCCCTCCTCCCCCGCCCCTCTCCCCTCGGCCCCTGCTCCCCTGCCCCCTCTCACCCTCGCCCCTCTCTCCCTACGGCCCCCTCTCCCCGCCCCTCTCCCCGCCCTCCCCCTGCCCCTCTCCTCTGCCCCTCTCCCCTGCCCCTCTCCCCTGCCCCTACTCCCCTCCCCTCTCCTCTCCCCTCTCCCCTGCCCCTCTCCCCTGCCCCTCTCCCCTGCCCCCTCTCCCCGCCCCTCGCCGCAGGGTCGGAGAGTCACTGATCCTGGGCACCATGATGGTCGGCCAGGCAGTGGCGTTCGCCCCCAGCTTCAACAGCGCCAAGCTGTCGGCGGCCAGGGTGTTTGCGCTGCTCGACAGGAGAGCCGCCATCGAGGCCTCTCCCAGCGCCGGACTCAAACTGGTGAGCAGAGCAGAACGCACGGTCGGCTGCGCTGCCATGGTGCTGAAGGCAGAGTTGAGGACATTATGGTACCTGGGGCAGCTCGTTCCGAATCGTGGCAGCTATGGTATACCAAAAGAACACGAAACCAAATTTGAGCTTCTCCCTATCGGCACTCGGCAAAACTTACGTAATATTCCCTCGTTCACAGTGAAATTTTGCAACACGGAACTCGTCCCAGGTAACGAAGCAAAAAATATCGGTATCACCTTCGACCGCTACCTTTCTTGGGACTCACACGTTGAGCAGCTTGTTCTCGGGAAGTGTTTTGGCATTCCTGGGACCGCCCAGCTCCACCTACGTCACTACCATACCACCACGGCTCCCTAACCCACCCTTGCTCGGCCCTGGTCTTCTCGCACATCCACTACGGACTGCAGTATATGGTAACGAGTTCTGGCAAAAATCTGGCTACCATCCAAAAAATATTCAACTTTGCCGCTTCGCACATTTCTGGAAAGCGCCCAAATTCGACCACATTTCTGGTTGTGCGAGAGGAAACTGCGCTGCTGGGATTTCCCCGGATTTGGTCGTCCACCACACACTGACACTTCTCCACAAGGTCCGTCACACTGGGCAGCCTGAGTCTCTGGACGTCCAGTTCTATACAAACCGCGAGCGACCCAACCACGTGCGTAGCACCCGCAGAGACGACCTACTGAGTCTCCCCAACAATTTACGCGGCTCAGCCATCGGGGAAAAGACACATTTGTACACCGTGCCCGCTGAACAGTACAACTCGGCTGCCACCGGGAGGTTTACCGCTCATGTCAAATTGCAGTGTTTAAGCGCGGCACTGTAAGGGGCAGACTGGCATCTGGCTGACCATGACGATCGCCGCTGATTGACTGATGTGATGCAGAGTCCTTTAATATGTTCATTTATACTTTTAACTGTACTGTATGCTATGTTTGTTTTTTATGCAGACTGTGATATTTTAATTTATACTTTTAATTAACTGTAGCGCATCCATGTCTTTTATCCAGACTGTGATATGTTCATTTATACTTTTAACTGTACCTACTGTTTGTTTTGTCTTTTACCCACTTACAACCGCGAACATTGAATGAGCACTGTTGCCAAGAATAGCCCCTTTGGCTTCGGCCATGTACAGGGGATGGCTACAACGAGGTCAATAAATAAATAAACACGATCAGGGTGTCCGGGTTGAACTAATGAGGAATAAGGAATAAGTACAGTTATCCACATTTGTAGCTCGATCACAGACGGAGATGTTGCGTTGTTTCCAGCCGCACGTAGACGGCCAGCTGTCGCTGCAGGACGTCACATTCAGCTATCCATCCCGGCCAGCGGCACCTGTGCTGCGCAACACCAACTTCAGCTTCGCCGCCGGCCGCACCGTGGCGCTAGTGGGCGCCTCCGGCTGTGGCAAGTCGACCGTGCTGCAGCTGCTGCTTAGGTTATACGAGCCGGACTCGGGCGCCATAGTGAGTGGATGGAGACAGCGCGTTAGTTCGCCACTGACAGCTGTAACTGGCATGTGATAGCATTTGTGAAACTTATGATTACCGGTAACAGTGCACCATGGTTGCATAAGACATAAGACATAAGACATGTATTGTTTTGCACCATGCTCTCGTTGCGGCGCTAGTTCTGCGCTGAGAGATCCGAGAATGTTTCGTCTTGGACACTTCGTACCGCGGTCAAAAAGCCGACACTTCTGAGTAGTCGGTCGGTAATGTCACCTCGTGGATACATTGTGGTCACTGGTCACTGCATCTATGGCTATTGCGATTCATTGACGTTCTTATGACGGTGTTAAATATGTGTATTTCCCATACGCGCACCATGTCTGCAAATGTCAACTACTAAGCCCTGTGGTGGCTGTGTTGTTTCAGTCGCTGGATGAGCACGAGCTGGGCTCTCTGAACGTGCCCTGGCTTCGCTCTCACCTGGCTATAGTGTCTCAGCAGGCCGAGCTGTTCGACCGCACCATCGCCGAAAACATCGCCTACGGGGACAACAGGTCAGAGCCAACCCCGCGCTGTCAGCCGCACTATGGTGTATTGGACAGGTCAGACCCAACCCCGCGCTGTAGCCGCCCACTATGGTGTATTGGACAGGTCGAGACCCAACCCGCCGATGTCAGCCGCACTATGGCTATATTGGACAGTCAGACCCTCAACCCCGCGCTGTCAGCCGCACTTATGGTGTATTGGACGGTCACAGCCAACCCCGCGCTCTCAGCCCGCACTAGTGGTGTATTGGACAGTCAGAGCACACCCCGCGATGTCAGCCGCACCATGGCTGTATTGGACAGTCAGGCCAACCCCGCGCCTGTCAGCACGCACTTGTGTATTGACAGGTCCAGAGCCAACCCCGCACGGTCAGCCACAACTATGGTGTATTGGACAGGTCAGAGCCAACCCCGCGCTGTCAGCCGCACTATGGTGTATTGGACGGGTCAGAGCCAACCCCGCGCTGTCAGCCGCACTATGGTGTATTGGACAGGTCAGAGCCAACCCCGCGCTGTCAGCCGCCACTATGGTGTAGTGGACAGGTCAGGACCCAACCCCGCCTGTCAGCCGCACTTATGGTATATTTGACGCTCAGAGCCAACCCCGCGATGTCAGCCGCACTTGGTGTATTGGACAGGTCAGCACCAACCCCGCGCTGGTCCAGCCGCACTATTGGTGTATTGGACAGGTCAAGAGGCCAACCCCGCGCTGTCAGCCGCACTATGGGTATTGGACGGGTCCAAGACCAACCCCGGCGCTGTCAGCCGCACTATGGTGTATTGGGACAGGTCAGAGCAACCCGCGCGGTCAGCCGCACATATGGGTGTATTGGACAGGTCAGACCCAACCCCGCGCTGTCAGCCGGCACTATGGTGTACTTGGACAGGTCAGAGCCAAACCCCGCCTGTCAGCCGCACTATGGTATATTGGACAGGTCAGAGCCACCCGCGCTGTAGCCCGCACTAGTGTATTGGACAGGTCAGAAGCCAACCCGCGCAGTCAGCCGCACTATGGTGTATGGACAGGTCGAGCCAACCCCGCGCTGTCACGCCGCCACCTATGGTATATTGGACGGGTCAGAGCCAACACCACGCGTTGTCAGCCCCACTAATGGTGATTGGACAGGTCAGAGCCAACCCCGCGCTGTCAACGCACTATGGGGTAGTGGACAGGTCAGACCAACCCCGCGATGTCAGCCGCCACTATGGTGTATTGCGACAGGTCAGAGCCAACCCCGCGCTGTCAGCCGCACTATGGTGTATTGGACAGGTCAGACCCAACCCCGCGCTGTCGGCCGCACTATGGTGTTTTGGACGGAGCTAAATGGTCAAAGCCTTTGATGTTTCCTAATTTATTGAAGTGTTTTAGTCCCCTTGGTGATTGAGTTTCTGTGGTGTGCTACAATGCAATGTTTAGTCATCGATGAAAGTTTGTGAACTGTCATGTGCTGAATACTGTTCATGTAAAATGCATGACTTAACCGCTGAAGCTCGGCTGGCTTCTGCGTTCGGTGACCGTAGTCGTAGCGAAATATAACGTCACTCTAACGTCACCATATCTGGCTACCCGCAGCCGGGAGGTGGCGATGGAGGAGGTGATAGAGGCGGCGCGAGCGGCCAGTCTGCACGACTTCATCACGGCGCTGCCGGCCGGCTACGAGACGAGACTGGGGGCCTCCTCCAGCACTCAGGTACGAGACAGGCGAAATGGCCGCCAATGTTCACTTTGAATGTGTGTTAGCTGAAGAGTCGGGCCTCTTTATACGAGGCATTACAGTCGTTTGACACCCCGTGTGCTCATCAGCCGCCCAACAGCGGGCTGTTTGTTCGTAGGCAAATTGTCATCTTCTGTTTGACTCCATCATGTTTCCATCAGCGCGTTACAACTCGCTACGACACCTCACGATCACCAACACCTCTGATCACGTATCACTTGTGAGACTATCTCGTGTACTTTCGATGCCTATCGCTTGTACTATTGGTTCCAAAATAAACGTCCCGCTGGGTTGGCCGGCACAGCAGTTGAAGGGAGTATAACGCCTTGACAAAATTATGAGAAATGATGGAGATGAGAGCCACTCATCTGCGCACTCATCTACATCAATCCACATACTTTTCCCAGGGCGGTATATTCCCTTTAACTGCTGTGCCGGCCAACCCAGCGGGACGCTTATTTTGGAACCAATGGTACCTCCGATGCGGCTAGCTTTGTGTAGCTCTGGTACCTATATGTCGTACCTCCCCTGTCAGACGCGATATCCTCCCTCTGTCTGACCCCGTCTCGTCCCCCCTCTGACCCCGTCTCGCCCCCCCCCTCCTGAACCCGTCGTCCCCTCTGACCCCGTTCTCGTCCCCCCCCTTGACCCCGTCTCGTCCCCCTCTGACCCGTCTCGTCCCCCCCTCTGACCGTCTCGTCCTCCCTCTGACCCCGTCTCGTCCCCCCTCTGACCCGTCGTCCCCCTTGACCCGTCTCTCCCCCCCCCTCTGACCGTCTCGCTCCCCCTCCTGACCCCGTTTCTCGTCCCCCGTCTGACCCGTCTCTCCCCCTCTGACCCGTCCTCGTCTCCTCTGACCCCGTCTCGTCCCCCCTCTGACCCCGTCTTCTCCCCCGTCTGAACCCGTCTCGTCCCCCCTCTGACCCCGTCTCGTCCCCCTCTTACCCGTCTCGTCCCCCTCTTGACCCCGTCTCGTCCCCTTCTGCCCCGTTCGTCCCCCCTCTGACCCGTCTTGTCCCTCTGACCCGTCTCGTCCCCTCTGACCGCCGTTCGGGCTCCCCCTCTGACCCCGTCTCGTTCCCCCCTTGACCCCGTCTCCGTCCACCCCTGACCCCCTTCTCGTCCCCCCTCTGGCCCCCGTCTACCCGTCTCGTCCCCCGTCTGACCCGTCTCGTCCCCCGTCGGACCCCGTCTCGTCCCCCTCTGACCCGTCTCGTCCCCCCTCTGACCCCGTCTCGTCCCCCTCTGAACCGTCTCGTCCCCCCTCTGATCCGTATCGTCCCCCTCTTACCCGTCTTCTGTCCCCCCGTCTGGACCCCGTCTCGTCCCCCCTCGACCCCGTCTCGTCCCCCCTCTGACCCGTCTCGTCCCCCCCCTCTGACTACCGCTCGTCCCCGTCTGACCCCTCTCGTCCCTCTGACCCGTTCTCGTCCCCCCTCGACCCCGTCTCGCCCCTCTACCCCGTCTCGTCCCCCTCTTTTACCCGTCTCGTCCCCCCGTCTGACCCCGTCTGTCCCCGTCTGACCCCGTCTCGGCCCCCCTCTGACCCCGTCTCGTCCCCCCCTCTGACCCCGTCTCGTCCCCTCTGACTCCGTTTCGTCCCCCCTCTGACCCCGTCTCGTCCCCCTGCCAGCTGTCGGGCGGCCAGAAGCAGCGGGTGGCCATCGCTCGTGCCCTCCTCCGCCGGCCGGCTGTCCTGCTGCTGGACGAGGCCACATCGGCACTGGACGCCCAGAGTGAGCGCTCCGTGCAGACAGCGCTGGACGCCGCTGGTCAGGGCCGCACCTGTCTGGTGGTGGCGCACCGACTGAGCGCTGTCCAGGGCGCCGACTGCATCGCCGTCCTCCACCGCGGCCGGGTGGCCGAGACGGGCACCCATCGCCAGCTGATGGCCAGTAAAGGTCTCTACTATCAGCTGTACCGGGCGCAGGTGTAACGTGTGTCAGGCAGGGACGGCGTGTCGTCCGTAGGAACGGGATCGGTGGCTGGAGTTTAAGAGCGCAGTCGGTAGTTGCGGAGGACGGTTGTTGACTGAACTGGAAACTGGGAAGGTAGCGCACATTCATACCTCTCGGAACTCGGTAAGGCAGCGCACACTGCCTCTTGGAAGCGATGCAGTGGTGGTGGCAGAGGTGCTTGTGGATGGGTATCCGCGTTGGATTGTTGCCACGTGCACTTTCTGGGAGCGATGCTTCTGAGTGCGCTGCCTCGTATCGGTAGGATGAGGACCGAGTTTGGTGCTGATTTAACAGTATTCAGTCTTGTATGTCTTGTTTGTCGGTATTTATGAATGATTGTGTGTTAAGTTTTAATAGTATTACTTTACAGCCAGTAGTGTATATTATATACTATTATATATGTTTACTTTCTCACAACTGCCTGTATCTACGGGTCGTGCTATATTGAGACTGGAATGATTATTGAGACCTGGGGGAGGTGTGGCATGTGTCAGGTTTTCGTTCACGGTCGTAGGTTGAACCCAATGTGGGCTGACAACGTGGTGTGCTCTTAGCGCGTTCATTTTATTCGGCAGAAACCACGTGATGCTCACGTGTCACGGGCCCGACCAATCAGGGCAGTCGTGATGCTCACGTGTCACGGGCCCGACCAATCAGGGCAGTCGTGATGCTCACGTGTCACGGGCCCGACCAATCAGGGCAGTCAGGGGCCAAAACAGCTACCGGTGTTACAAATGTTGCCATTTAGAGACGATACTACTCAGCTGCTTCAGCAGAATATATGGCAGAGGCCGGAGAAAGACAGCGGCCGGGACTCTTGATGTGCGGGACGGGGATTTTTCGGGGAACTACTAACTTACTAGCCAGTGGCATGTCTTGGGCTGCCTCGTTCTGTATCATGACGTGTTGAGTTCAAAGTGCGTGAGTAAGTGCGTTTCGGTGCCTAGTGCCTTCACATCTGAACAGGCTGCCAGACAGTTACCAAGTAGTTATTCGAGTGTCTGTAGCACGCAGTGCAGGTTTATCATGACGTGTTTTAAGCTCACAAGAGTGAGCATAGGTTCATCCATGGCAAAGGTTCTTGTTTCCATGGTAACGTGAACGAAGGTGGTTGTTTCCATGCCAACTTGAACGGAGGTGCTTGTTTCCATGACGACGCCCACCTAACAGCTCTGCTTAGCTGAAGCAGCAGCTCGTGCCACGGTTATGCGTGGAGAATATAGCGTTAATACACTGTTCACATGAACATGATGACCTCGACTAATTGTCTCGGATCTCGGTTGTTGCTGGTATGTCAGGAATAAGATAATAACAGGGATCGGCGACTGAACGGTTTTTAGCGACCAAAACATTGTGAAAATTTGTGCCAGTTAGCAGAAATTAGTTCGTGATAAATCTTGAAGCGTACTTTCTCTTTATTCGAATATCCACATCCGCAAACAAATAATTTCACGCCAATACATATAGAAGATTGCTGGACTCTCCTGAAAGTTGAATCCAGACTTGAAACGATGTCACGAGCATATTTTTGCTAATTAATAAAGATTTTCACAATAAACCGGTCGCCTTCTCTCCATACAAACTACTGTGAGTCGCCGATCCCTGTTATCCTCGTGGAAGATAGGAAATCTTTTCCGCGCGTGTTCCTGACAAAACCTCGCTCCTTCGTCGCTCGGTTTTTCAGTCACACACTTGGAAAAGATATATAGTATTCTTCATGGCTCCGAGTGGAAGATAAGGATATATTTTCCAAGCGTGTGACTGCAAAACCGAGCGAAGAAGGAGCGAAGTTTTGTCAGGAACACGCGCGGAAAATATTCCCTATCTTCCATGAGGGAAACATGAAGAATTCTATATAGTTTGATTCTAGGTATAGAATTCTAGATTCTAGGTTATAAGAATTCTAGGTAGTTTGATTCAGTCCAGTTTGGTTCAATACTTGATTTTTCGTC
>VOPJ01011900.1:0-16724 GCA_014673585.1 Semibalanus balanoides | reverse complement strand
GGGTTTCTTATGCGAATCTTTTAGCTGAAAAAATGTGGCATTTGTTCGGACGGTAGATGAATATCCGTCGAAAAGGGGTATTCTTATATTTTCTCCTTCATGACCTAAAACAAAACTCCATGACAATGTGTGACTTCATGCATATGGCCTAAGTTGCAAATACGAATAGTACCTTGTCCTAGATCAATTTGACACATGCTGCCCGATGGAAAAAGATGAGGACATGATAGGTCAACCAGAGATGACGTTAGAGTGACGTCATGTTCTGCGTTTTTTTATGAGGGTTTGCTGGAAACGCTGCCAAAAGTACAGTTTTAAAGATAAACTCAATTGTCATACACCAAACGACAGGTATAAAGTTGAGCTATCAGACTGCAATCTCGGATTTTTAAAAAACATTGAAATTCAAAATTTTGAGAAATCAAAATACATTTTTTTTTTTAATTTCAAACAAAAATCGTATCTATCCAAAAACGGAATATATGTAATGATTGATAACAATTAATGTTTATGAAGTCAATATCTTTCAAAAATGAACTGCAGTGACATCCTTTCAAGGACAAAATTAGACCACCTTTACTGTATAACAATAAGCAAAAAGTGCATTTCCGTTTTTTGTTTTTTCTTCCATTTGTAATGAAAAAAAACATTTTCCTATGTCATTTTTCGCGTTCTAATTGATAAACGAACCCATAAACATGTGTTACAACTCCTAATGACCGTAATCTTCAGTTTCACCTCGTGACCTCGGATGACCTTGACCTGACCCAAGGTCAAAATTAGCTTAGAATGCTTATTAGAAGTGTCAGATGCACGAATCATACCGATTTACCAACTTATTATGCGTTAAATATATTATTTTTGCGCGACAATGCCGACCACCGGACTTTGATGGCACATTCAAACATTTTGTCTTTGACGTGACCTGTGACTTCATCGGTGACCCTGAGGATAACAATATTAGGTTTCCCTCGACAAATTTGATGGGACTATCGAATGCCGTTCGAATTTTTAAGATCAGTCCAGTAGTTTCGGAGATCAGAAGGGGGGCTTTAAATAGCCCCCCCCCCAGTAACTCGCATTACAGAATATACCCCAGTAACGCGCGGGTTAAATTCACTGTCTCAGTTGTCAGTCACTGATCACCGTCTCGGTGGTAATAACAATCTGTACTATTTACAAATGGTTATGGTAAGGCTAGTTTGCGGCAGAATTTGCGTATGGCGCAATTCTGACCTCAACCGGTAAGATGTCATACATTTCTTCCGTGAAAAATGTCATACTACCGCCGAAATTTCGGGGAAATTAAACTTTGTCTTGTACAATGGCTCTTCTAGTCCTGTGACAAAAACACTTAGCGTAGCGAGGTAACTCGTTCACCACAACCCATTTTGCAATCTGCTCTAAAAATCCGTTGTTTCAGTTAAAAACCCCATGTTGAAGGTGAACTATTCCTTATTAAGATAAATAGGCTTAACCCGCGAGTCACTGGGGGGGGGCTTTTTTAGCCCCCCCCCCCCTGAGGAACATCTAACATATCTAAGATACGAAACAATGCAGGCTATCAGAACGCTTAAACTGGTCTACGTACCTGACTGCATCTGTTATTCAACAACCTTTACATTTTTTTTTGCGTCAAATTTTTTTTTAAAGATATGAACATTAGTTAGTGAACGTCATTACGACACCGATTTCTGACCAAACCAAAATCAGCTAAATTTAGGAGACTGTTACGAATGTCATGTATAGACAAAAAATGGAATCCGAAAAAGGAGAAGATAGTATAAAACTGAGCAGAGGGCTACAATTTGCGTTATCTCAGATTCAGAAAAAAAAAAAGATTTTTGAACCCATTTTTTTAAAATACATTTTATTGAAGAAACAAAAAGAGCCAAAAAATCAAAACTTTATTAAGATATTTAAAAACGGAATATATGTAAAAATAAAACTATTCGTATTAACAACCATACCATATCTTCAAAATTCATATCTGCTATTCGGCTGAGTGATGACATCTAAGGTATGGGTAACTCGCGACGTCAAATTTGGAAATTTTATTTTTTGACCTTTTTTGACCAGATACAGACAAATTACGAGCAGGACTGTATTTCTGAGACAAAACCGGTCTGGAATAATGTATTGATTCACTGTATTAATCAATTTCAAATTTTGAACTTCTGTGACATGTTTTTGACTTTTACTTGACCTTTAATTCACGTACCTTAAATCAGGTGGTAAAATTTGTATCAATTTCGTGTCCTACAAGTAAAATAGTATGTACAACATGTGTTGCATGACTTTCGTATAATTTTGTTTTGGCATAGTGACCTTGTGACCATGACCTTGACCTTGACATTTTGCCAAAAATCACCGATTAGCTCATTCTGGATGTGTGTCATACATTTGAGAGCAATCTGGGCTATCATGGTTGCAACCAATTGCTTTGAATGGAAAATATGGTCTATAAAATTTTCTCTGTAAATTTTGACCTTTGACCTGACCTGTGACGTCCTCTAGGGCAAAATAAAATTACGTCGATGAATTTTCCTGGGCTATCGATTGCCGTTTGGTTCAGCGCGATCGTCCGATTGGTTCCGAAGATACAAGGAGGGGCTAAAAAAAGCCCGCCCCCCAGTGACTCGTGTTACAGAAAATACCCCAGTGACTGCCGGGTTAACACACTTACTTGGCAACTTTTACCAGCTGCTAAGATCCCAGCTGCTAGGATGATCGCAATGACGTGCACAAAAGTTGAAGTGTTGACAGCCCCCTCAAAACAAACTAGTAACTATCAACTATCACTATACTTCAGCTAGCGAAGAACAAACTAATATTGTGGAAAGACACAACACAACAGATGGTTCGTCTAAGATAACCTAACATTCGTTATATGTGAACGTCTCCACTTCTCATTCACTTCTTAATCTCCATGATTTTGATACCAAGAAGAACACAAATCTGCTAAAATTGTGTTAAAATTACATTTAGAAAGGCGTCATTGCCTTGTGCATTGTGCAATCTTGCTGCCACTTACCGTACAATTTATATAACGAAAAACACAAATCTGTTGCCTTGTGAAATATTGCTGCCACTTAGCGTAAAATTTATATGACGAAAAACAAAATATTGTTGGTACATCTTCTCAATTTGCAAATTTAGTTTTGGACCATTAGCTAACAAAGAATCCGTGGAGCTGAGTGGTCTGAGCGGCAGTAAGGATGTGATGGGTTAACCGGCCGGCAGAAGGTACAGCTGCGAACTTCCTCGAGCAAGCCGGAAGTTCAATGGCGCTGTGGTTCCGCCGCCATGACACTGTGGTTCCGCCGCCATGACACTGTGGTTCCGCCGCCATGACACTGTGGTTCCGCCGCCATGACACTGTGGGTTCCACCGTTCCGCTCAGCGGAGATCCGGCCGGGGAAGTGCGGTGCTACACATAGGCAAAGCACCGAACCGTGATGCTCATCGCTCTGACCACGTTATGCCATTTACTATACAGAGTGTACAAAATGCGTGACATCTTCGAAATGAAGCTCGATCTTTATCCTTAGGTACATTTGTAATAGCGAAAACTCTCTCGTGCTAGTGCTATCAAAGACATGCAGTGAATATAATATTGAATTATCTTATTTTTAGGATTATCTGTATCTTTAAAACACATGTGATAGAGCTTTGCGCGCAAATAAAAAATGAGTTATGTAGGTATTGGGTATATTCCTTTTGCGTCTGATATTGAAGAAATCATGCCCGAAATACACGATGCAGCCAAAGCGCACACGAGAAGATCGTCAATAATCTGTTGGCTGTGAAGCCACCGAGCGAGACAAGTCTCGCGGAAGAAAAACGTTCTCCCATTCACGGATGCAGTCAAGAGCGACATTTAGAAGGTATAGGGTACATACAATTTATAATCTCATTCAAGGACAGGCAATTTTTGGTATACGCAAGCGCCACGAAATGTATTGCCAGACTGCGAGGAGGAACATTATTCGCAACTGACAGTTTCAGGAATTTCTATAAACACTCGTTACGATATAGGCTTCTCGTGGAAATGAACTCCGACGGGCAATGTGACTGACCCATACGGCTCATAGACTGGAGTGGATTATCTGTAAATACAATGAGACCTCCATTGACACAAAATGGGTCCAATCAGAGCAAACGAGAGCCACTTCAGGCCAGTTTGGGGCCCTCTCAGGCATTTTGAGAACCCGTCCAGGCAGGCCAAGGGATCTTTCTTGCCGGAAGCAGGCCCGTAGCCAGGATTTCGTCCAGGGGGGAGCGCCTTAAAAGGGCCCTTCCCAATCGTTGAAAGGCCCCCGAAAAAAATATACGAAAAACTGTACGGATTTTGGTCACTTTATTTTTTAGGCTGAACTTTCCAGAGTCCCTCTAGTCTGTCCAGGGGCCCTCCAGCCTACTCAGGAGCCCTTCCGAGCTCGCCAGGGGCTGCTGCACTGGCTGCTTTTTCACCCTGCTGACATGCTCAAGGGCATCTCCGACCTGCCCCCAGGGGTCCCTTTGTGCTGGCTAGACGCCCATTTGACGTAATCAGGGGCCATCTGACCTGCTTAGGGGCTATTTCGGTCTGGTCAGGGGCCCCTCTGACATACAATTGTACAGGGTTCTTTTGAACTTCCAAATGGCCCTCTGGTCTGCCCAGGGGCCCTTAAACCTTCTAAGGGGCCTTCCGACCTGGCAAGGGACTGCGGTTTCTGTTTTGTCGCCTTGTCAACATGCTCAGAGGGCCCTTCGACCTGCCCTGGGGCCCCCGTGCTGGCTAGGAGCCTATTCGACATGTTCAGGGGTCCTTCTGACCCACCCAGGGGCCTTTTGGTCTGGTCAGGGGCCCCTCTGAACTGCGCAGGGGCCATTTAAACTTCCCAGGGCTCCTCTGGTTTGTACAGGGGCTCTCCAGCCTTCTCAGGGGGCCCTTAAAACCTGACAAGGGACTGCGCTGGCTGCTTTGTCGCCCTACCGACATGCTTAGGGGCCTCTCTACCTTCCCAGAGGCCCCTCTGTGCTGGCTAGGTACTCATTCGACGTGTTCAGGGGGCCCTCGGGCCCGCTCAGAGGCCATTGCGGCTTGTCCAGGGGCCCTTGTGACATGTACAGGGCTCTGTTGAGCGTTCAAGGGCCTTTTTTGTTTTTCAAAAATGCCTCTGGTGCCCCTAAAAAACCTCTGAAGTGCTCTTATCTCTCGAAAAAACACGCTTCCCGTGGCCTTCCGACTCTTAAAGAATCCATGATACCGTGCTTCGTGTGGTCATGTCGACCCTTTTCGGCGCGCTGCGCGCTCTGAAAAGGGCCCACCGGGCCTCGAAAAGAGCCCGCCAAGCCTCCAGAGGGGGGGGGGGCAGCCGCCTCCGCCCCCTGGCTACGTGCCTGGCCGGAGGAGAGCCTTCTCAGTCAGGTCAAGTATTTTCTCGACTGGTCTTGGCGCTTCTCAGGCAACCAAATGTTCTCGCAAGCCTATGCAGTCAAATGCACACAACAAATATATATATTTTGTTACGACTCACGAGATGAGCTGTTGGTGGAGCAGCGATAATAGTTTTCAGCGAACTCAGCTGTGGTTCACCACTACAAAATGCGCTCTTACATAATCGAATGTTAAATGGAACTATGTTGTGAGTTGATGTTTAGGTGCTTACTTATTTGACGGCTTTAGCAGAGCATATTAGTTCTGCAAAGTCTATATGCTCTGTTCCTGTTCATCTTTTCTGGAGCATTTTGTACTCCAGTTAATCATAGCTACTCACCGCCAATGGGCCCGACTGAATTGTTCCGTAACAGACATCATGTGTTACGGCGGTAAATGACCTCACTGGGTCCGTGACCGCCGCTTCTCCGTCCAGCCCACCCCTCCCCTACCCCTACGGCCCGTTGTCCCATTCCTCCTTTATCGTCCGTGCGACAAAAAAATGCTCCGACGCTGGTTCAACGGTCGGAATAGTGCCTCGTCACGTCGACCGAGCGCTCTGTGAGTGGGATGGGTGGTTGGCTGGACGGTAACCGGGGCGCTCGGCGCTTCCTCGTGCGGTTGACCGACCCGAGCGGTTACGGCGCCGGTGCCACCGCTCGGTCGATGCACATGACCGGTCGACAGTGCGTCGGCCGCGGCAGTGGTGTCGGCACGGACGGTGACTGACGCCACCGCCGCCACCCGCCGCTGCTGCTGGAGCCGGGCGGGGTTGGCGTATATGGTCGGTCCATGACGGGGAAAGGGGGAGGGGTGGCGGCGTGGTGGTGGGATGGTGATAGGGTATAGTTCGTTAGTTGTTGTCGGCTGATATTACACAATATTAGAGTGCAGTTATTCGGCTGAAGGCAGGCACGTAGCCAAGGCGGCAGCGGGGGCAGCCCCCCACTGGAGGCCGCGCACCGAAAGGGGCCGACGAGACCGCACGAAGCGTGGTATCATGGGCTCTTAAAATAGTCGACAGACCACGCGAAGCGTGGTCTATCAAAAGTTTAGAGCACTTCAGAGGTTCTTTAGGGACACATAGGGCATTTCTGAAAGACCAGAGGACCCTTGGACGTTCAACAGAGCCAGAGGTCAGAGGGGCCCCTCGACAAGCTGAAGGGGCCCCTGAGCGGGTCAGAGGTCACCCTGGACACGTCGAATTAGCACCTAGCCAGCACAGAGGGGCCCCTGAGAAGGTCGGAGAGGCCCCTGAGCATGTCGGCAGGGCGACAAAGCAGCCAGTGCAGTCCCTTGCCAGGTCTTAACCCGGCAGTCACTGGGATATTTTTCTGTAACACGAGTAACTTTTTTTAGCCCCCCTTGTATCTTCGGAACGACGATCGCGCTGAAGCAAACGGTAATCGATAGCCCAGGAAAATTCATCGACGTAAAATATTTTTTGTTTCCCTAGAGGTCAGTGGTAACGTCACAGGTCAGGTCAAAAAATCTAGCCGTTCTATTCTTATAGCTAGTTTATTGACCATATTTTCCATTCAAAGCAATTGGTTGCAACCATGATCACCCAGAGTGCTCTCAAAGGTATGACACACATCCAGAATTACCTAATTGGGGATTTTTTGTAAAATGTCAAGGTCAAGGTCAGGTCAAATAAGGTCACTATGCCAAAAAATTATACGAAAGTCATGCAACACATGTTGTACATACTATTTTAAGTGTAGAGCTCGAAATTGGTACTCATTTTACCACCTGATTTAATATACGTGAATCAAAGGTCAAGTAAAGGTAAAATTCATGTCACAAAAGGTCAAAATTTGAATTTGATTAACACAATAAATCAATACATTTTTCTAGACCGTTTTTGTCTCAGAAATACAGTGCTGCTCTTTATTTGTCTGTATCTGGTCAAAAAAAAATTACGTCACGAGTTACCCATACCTTAGATGTCATCACTTAGTCAAAAATGCAGATATCATTTTTAAATTTGGTATGGTTGTTGAATATGTATAGTTATTTTACATATATTCTGGTTTTTCTTCTTTTTTTGAAAATTTTGGGGTCAAAAATCACTTTTTTATCATCCGAGATTGCCATATTGTAGCCCGTGACATTTGCTATCTTCTCATTTTTTCGGATTATATTTTGTCAACTACATGGCATTCGTACAGTCTCCTAAAGTTTAGCTGATTTTGGTGTCAAAATCGTGTGTAGTGACGTCACTAATTTACTTTATCTAAAAAAAAAAAAAAATCCGACGAAATTTTAAAAAATATATGCAAAGGCTGTGAAAAATGCCCGGTCAGGTACTAGAAGTTGGCGTTGATAGCTGCATTGTTTCGTTAGATATTTTAGATATTCCTCAGGGGGGGCTAAAAAAAACACCCCCCAGTGACTCGCGGGTTTAGGGCCCCTTGAGCAGGCTGGAGGGCCCCTGGACATACCAGAGGACCCATGAGAAGTTCAAAGGGCCCCTGTGTAGGTCAGAGGGACCCCTGACTAGACCCCTTGGTGGGTCAGAAGGGCCCCCGAACATGCCGAACGGGCTCCTAGCCATCACGGAGGGGCCCAGGGCAGGTCAATGGGCTCTCTGAGCATGTTGACAAGGCAATACAATAGAGATCGTAGTCTCTTGCCAGGTCGGAATGGCCCCTTAGAATGCTGGAGGTCCTCTGGACAGACCTGAGGGCCCTAGGAAAGTTCAATTACATAAAATAAAGTGGCCGAAATCCGTGGAATTTTGTATATGATTTGTTTTTGGGACCTTTCGATGTACAGGAAGGGCCATTATGAGGCGCCTCTCCCCTGGACGAAATCCTGGCTACGTGCCTGGCTGAAGGTTTGGGAAGATATGTGTAGTAGGTAGTTGTAATTTGCAAGGTAAGGCGCATTGCTTGACCGTTATGTGCCATGTGCAACTGCAATCATTTTGTATCGTTTGAGTTGTCAGCTGAAAACAATGAACCATTTGTTGGTATGTTCACGCACTTCATTTTTCTTGCGTTTTTTCAATAAATTGATCAGGAATTATATGCATCACCATCTTCAACTAATCATATTTGTATTGAATCCATAAACGAGAAACGATGACGGACAAACATTATTTGAAGTTAACCCTATTCCCTGCGGCCGGCCAGAATTACGTTAACCTGCGGGGGGCAGATTCCGCCCCCCCCCCCAGAGATCTCGAGAACCGCTCAGCCGATTTCGATGGGACAAAACACGCATTCGATTTGTCCGTGACGAAATCTTTCTTTTTGGATCCAGAAATTACTTTTTTGCTCTAAAATGGGGAGCCAGGGGGCAAAAAATACGAAAGTTTAGGGTGTTTTTTGAAAGGTCATTATGACCATGTGATTCGACCGATTTGCATGCAAAAAACGTTTGTGAGATTCCAATGTCATGTTCTTTAACGTGTGAAAGGGACAAGTACAAAAACAAAAAATCATAGGCGCACTCAGGGATAAAAAATGGAGAATTTTTTTGATGAAAAATATGTGCTTTTCCTTATTGTTTGGGACGTGGGAACGTCACATGTGGGCTTTGCTGCTGTTATTTAGTTAAATGTAACACATTTTGCATAGGCGGATTCAAGTAAACAACGTGGGGGGCACCATGTGCGTAACGCCTTTTATCATCTTGCTTATTTGAAGTTGGGCCTAAATTGACGGAGAATATGCCTCCATTTTTATGTACCTGAGTGCGCCTTCTGCCCCAAAATATGTATAATCCAATTATGTATGATGTACAAAGCATCGACTTAGTTTCTTGACGCTTCTATTCCACTGCAGAACTACGAAGGAAGTATGCGACGTGCACACCCGCATTCGAACGACCTCCCAAACACATGGACCCTGGACGCGCCTCTGAATTGCCGATTTTTTCGAATATTTTCCAGCAGAACAAGTGCAAATTCATATTTTAAGAAAGTCCGAAAGTTTCAAGACGATAAACGTACGGTTCAGAAGCGGCGTGGCGAAAATCTTACCCCGCGCGCGGCACTTGCAGATCATATAGCTCCGCATATCTCCTTACAACCATAGTATCGGTACCAACTTATCAGTACCTTTGTCCCAGAATCAAATTTGACACATGCTGACCCGATGGAAACAAGGCAGGCTATGATGGTCACCGGGCAATGACCGTCAGAGTGACGTCATGTTCTGCGGTTTTTGTGTTGAAAAATTGAGGGTTTTAGCGGGAAACGCTGGCAGTATGTATCAAATCAGCAAACACCAGAACCAGGGTAATAATGTGGGGCTATAGACCTTGCTAATCCTCGTTTGAAATTGAAATTCCAAAAAAATTTTTATTGGAGAATCCCGCCGCCGGGAATAGGGCCGTTGAATCATTGCGGGTCAGCAGTGACTTGGCAAAAACCTCATCTGCCCGGTGGCGAGATAACGTAGTGCGGGCTTATCATAGCAGGACGATAAGTGAACCGTTGTAGGCGTTCGGCGCACGTGGTTGAATTCGGCCCCGCTAAATCAACCGGGCGAGCTGTGCTGGACAGTGTGGAAACATAATAGGCATGTGCGAGTATTCCTCGATCTACCACCAAAATTTACGATAGAACTATACATTCTTGACAACTTCCATGGGTCTCAAATCACCAAAGCCTTGGGTAGAGCACAAAGGTGATGAATAAGTTTACACCTTGGTATTCAAGCAGGGTTTGCGCATAACTCAAATATTTTGGCACTCACTGATCTATGCCTGACATTTTAAACAATAATATTACGAAATAATATAAAAACTTAAAAACACTTAACTTGTTGTCAGCCTCCACAAATCAGACTTCATTCTCACTTTCTACTAACACTTCGTGATCTTACATATTTTCTATAAAAGTCCAAGCTTTAAGATACATTTTATAATTTAAAAAAACATTGTTGGTGAGCTGTAGCGTCATTTTGGAAAACATTCTTGCATCTAGGCTAAAAGTTAGTTAGCCCATAACTGACAGCGTCCATCCTGTTTTCCAACGAAGTATAAAGTGCTACATCACGAAACACACGCTACGTTTACAAACTGTAATATCGATATTTGTCATGTTCACTACTGTTACTTATGACGTACACGGCTGCTGAACATAGTCTAGACAGAAGCCACGGTTGCCGTCCTCCGCCGGGGAACTGGAGGCCTCCTGAGAATCGGTGTGGTAGAACAGCCGGAACGGCTTGGTGAAGCCTGCAACAACACGGAAAGAGGGGTGTGGTGAAGTCTGCAGCAGTACGAATAGGAACGGCTTGGTGAAGCCTACAACAGCACGGATAAGAGCAGCTTGATGAAGCCTGTAACAGTGCGGACAAGAAGGGTGTGGTGAAGTCTGCAGCGGTACGAATAAGAACGGCTTGGTGAAGCCTACAACAGCACGGATAAGAGCAGCTTGATGAAGCCTGTAACAGTGCGGACAAGAAGGGTTTGGTTAATTATATAACAGCTGGTTAAGCAACCATCAGCAAGCCACAGAGTTAGCCAGTGCTGAGACTCTGACTGAAGCGACCCCCTTACGGTCAGGGAACCATCAGCGAATCACAGAGTTAGCCAGTGCTGACAGAAACAATCTCCTGTTGCGGACGGGATTTACAAAGCACCGATGCGTCGTTTCGAAGATACAGGCACCACATGCCATATGTTTTATGTTCGAAAATTGCTCAGAGCCTTCAAAGAGGCTAACAGGCTAATAAGGTGCAAGTGGTGCAGTTGGTGTATGCTATACGCACTGTATGCAGTGGCAGACGAGGTGGAGCCAGAGATGGTGTTGAAGACGTCTCCACACAGCCGGTCCACGCAGACGTTATTGTCACTCATCGACGTCAGTGGAGTGTTGACGTTATCTGTCCGTCAAGGGATGAGGCGTGGCAGGGTAAAACAGACGTCACGATGATTACCAGACAGACAGACAGTAGACACTAAAATGTGACACTATTTACTGCGAGTTCCATACTTAGGTACAGCTCCGATCCATAAAAAACGGCTTCCATGAATAGCTTGCAGCTACACTACACCTTACTTGCACTTTCAGGCAGCTATGAATATAGCCATGCCATCAGCCACTCAACAACATCAACTAGTCAGTATATCAAGACGTGATGCGGTGATTACGATGATTCACATAGCAGAGCTGTCATAGGTGCGTCACAGAGGCGTCATACAGGCGTCACAGAGACGTCATACAGGCGTCACAGAGGCGTTATACAGGCGTCACAGAGGCGTCATACAGGCGTCACAGAGACGTCATACAGGCGTCACAGAGGCGTCATACAGGCGTCACAGAGACGTCATACAGGCGTCACAGAGACGTCATACAGGCGTCACAGAGACGTCATACATAGGCGTTCCAGCAGAGACGTCAATACTAGGCGTCACGAGGACGTCATACATTGGCGTCACAGAGACGTCATAACAGGCTCCAACAGAGACGTCATACGAGGCGCTCACAGCAGACGTTCAAGTGACAGGGTAGCACAGACGTGACGAGGCTCAGTGCGGCGCAGGCACAGAGCTTACATGTCATTACCAGTGGAGCGGTACAGAGATCGTCAGTGGAAGCAGGCGTCACAGAGACGTCATAGTTCAGGCGTCACCAGAGCATGAGGGTCCTAACAGGCAGCACAGAAGCCATCGTCATAGGTCAGGCGTCACACGATACGTCATATCAGCCGTCACAGAGACGTCATACAGGCGTCACAGATACCAGCTTTCATGAGCAGGGGCGTCACCGCAGGAAAGAGCGTATACAGTCATGACCAGGCGGTTCCACAGAGCACGTTTCCATACCAGGCGATCACAGAGGCGTTATAACAGTCGTCACAGTCGGGCTAGACCGTCATTTAAACAGGCGTAAAGAGAAGAAATCATAACAGGCGTAACAGAGACGTCATACAGGCGTCAACAGGCACGACGTCTACTTCAAAACAAGGCGTCACCCAGAGACGATTCAGTGCACAGTTGCTCCACATGATACGTCATACACGTCACAGAGTACGTCATAACACAGGACGTCACATGATACGTCATACAGGCGTCCGAGACTCATGACAGGCGTCACAGATACGTCATACAGGCGTACAGAGACGTCATACAGGCGTCACAGAGACGTCATACAGGCGTCACAGAGACGTCATACAGGCGTCACTGATACTTCACAACAACGCCATAAATACGTTACAGTGAAGTCACGATTACGTCATATAAACGTTGCATGCTCACAGTGCCGTCACAAGAGCGCCAAAGAGACGTTACGGTGAAGTCACTGATGCATTAAAGTGACGTCACAACAATGACGTCAGACTGACCGGATGCGCAGGGGATGATGAGCCAGTCGGTGGTGCAGCTGCTTCCTGTTACGGCGTTCACGGTGTTGGTAGAGCTTCCCCCGAGAGAGAACGAGTTCGTATTGCTGATGGCTGTGGGACATGGGAGTGTTAGCAAGGATGTTACGGGCATCATATGAGGTAGTAGAAACACCACTAGTCGCTAAATCCTCATCCGCAGTAGTACAAACAATACAATTATTATCTGCCTGTTGATAAGCAAAATGGCATGTTGCACGGGAAAAGACACACAGCCCTAAAATTAGGTAAATTAAGTTTGCAAACAAGCAACCTCACTTAAATATTCAGCGTTCGTTTAGAACCTGGGTTATGTGCGGCGCCAGCAGATGCACGGTGTTTCATCACAAACAACGAGTAACACAACCAATAATTTTTCTTGCCTTAACTTACTGTTTTCACCATTCGCTCAATACAAACTATACCGTGTATACATTTGGTCTGCATGGAGGCTCACTCTTTCAAGCTAGCTATCCGGTATACAACCCACCTGCATTGGTGCAGGGTTGGTACTGAATACCGCAGAAGTTCCGCTCCATCCTGACGCAGATGGCGTAGTCCTGATTGGACAGCTGTAGGCCCGAGGTGAACTCGAAGTTGAAGGACTGCAGCTTTCCCGCGACGCCCGTGTGGTACTGCAGGCACCCAGGCTCGGCTGAAATGTGGACTCTGTCAGCGCTTCAATCAGTTGTGTGCCAATTGGGGAGAACTACCAGAGATGTGAGGAGGGCATCAGAAGCGAAAATGGGACTGCAACGGCGCACAGGGCACTAGCACTTCTGAGGCTCCGAGCTAGAGGTGCATAAAATCCTAAATTATCGGTCACAGCCTCTAGTCACAGCCACGTAATGAGCAGGCAGCAAGTCACAGCTTTAGTAACGGCGCTGCAATGCTAACCCTACAGCGCTGGCCTGGCCAGTCACAGCTTCAGTCACGGTCGTGACCAGTGTGTCCCAGCGCTGGGACGCTGGGACCAAAATTATGCAACTCTACTCCGAACTACTCCTGAGAAACGGGAGGAACGACTGAGCAAGAGACTGGTAAATGAAGGCCAAGAGGCCAGTATCACCAGGTCTTATCTCAACACTGCGCTCCCGGCAAGCTATTTAACACTTTTTCGCCGATAATCTGCAAATACAGTTTTTGAGCGAAGTGCAGGCCTTGGATCCCAAGGGGATGTTAGCCCCTCACCTGCAACCTGAGTCTCGGGGCGCGCCAATTTGGCGAAAATGGGCACAGCGTCTTTGAATGAACTCTCGCGTCCCGTGCCCCAATCAGTCTTCCCCGAACACACGTATGTCAATCTTCGCAGCATGCATTTCGTCCCGAGTGAAATACACTTCGCATAGATGCCATTAGACACCATACCAGCAGCACACATGCATCGGCCCACCTACGAAGCACGGATGTCGCTATGTGCGCTGGTTAAAGGGAATAGTTCACCTTGAAAAAACGAGAAAAAGCTCAGAAATGATGAAGAGAAGCAAGACAAAGTTAGCGTATCATATCTACTAGTAAGCTCAAAAGAAACTTAATATTCTACGAGAAAAAAGCAAATTAAACATGTCAAATTATTTATTGGTGATAATTTCATATTTATCTATTCCTCAAAGTAATGGCGAAAATCCAGCTTTGGTCCTGAGAAGCACGCACGTCATTCTATTTAGTGAGGGATCAGTGGTCCGATAATACATGGTGGCTTGCCGCTCAAAGTACATTGTTTGAAAGATGGCCGGAAAATACAACGCTTGAAACACCATCACAGTACTTGCTCTTAAGTGAGGCATTAATATTACGTCCACTTTTATATTTCACTAATGGTGAAAAGTGTGGTGACGCCACCGTCGCTCACAGTCCGTGCTCTGGCTGGGGGCGTCCGTCTTGATTATGTGTCACAAGGTCATGCAACGGTCTACACGTCACTGGCGTAACGCGGTCTCGCCGGTCGGCTTCCTATCCTCAGGGGGCGGCTGCGCCGCGGGCGGCCAATCAAACAGCGCAACGCGCGTTTACTGGTGCGAGGTGGGGTCAGGTGAGTGGGGACCACTGAACGTGGGGAGCAGATCAACAATTTGTACGCGAAGCCTGGAACGTTTCAGGCCAGCGCTGAAGCGCTACACAATACGCCTACAGACTTTGTTTAGAACAAAATGTTTTATAGGATTTAAACATCAAAAATCACCATATGCATAGCATTACCTGACCAATTTACTGATATCATTATGTTTGCAATAAAGAAGAATGCAAGGTACCTGGCACACATATCGGGTTCTTTCTCCCAAGCACTTACACTTTCCGCCAAGTCTTTAACGTCATCTGTAAAACGTCATAATCATACGTTCAACTCAGCCAAAATCAGCCAATCAGCGATTGGAGTTAAACCGGGCTCATATACCCGGTCACGACTTTTAGGAACTGGAATATTAAATAATTCAGAGGTTTCTTGGAAAAAGATGTTGAAGCCGCGCTTCCCAATTCAATTTTTCAGAGAGCAAGTGGGCGCCACAAGTCTATGGCTATACCTCCCTCAGACCTACAAATAACCATATGTTAAAGGTACTAATTCCCTTTAGAACATTCTGTTCACTTTGTGAGTGTGGTGGACGGCAAAAGGTCGGATTACTCTAAGTGCGCCCCCAGGAGCTTCACACTGGGAGACTGGAAGACGGGGGGACGGTGTGCCCCACATTTTTGAGCCATTGGAGGGATAATCACCCACATTTATTACCTATAGACTAAAACACACTAGAAATTCAGTGTTTCAGTCCTGTACTCAACTATTTGTTATTTCCCTCCCCATTACATGCTTTTCTCTTCTATAAGGTCTACCTTCCTTTTCCACTTCTCTCTTTTTCCTTTTCCCTTTTTCTTTCTCCTTTCTTTTCTCCCTCTTCTCCTCTTCAAACCAAGTTTCGCTGACACTCACCCTCCCCGCTCAACAGCAATTCGTTGGCGCTTCACCTCCCGCCCTGCACAAAAACAAATCGGTTACGATCACGCTCCACCCCCCTCCGGTCAACAAACTTTCCGCAACGCTCTACCCCCTCCTTCTCTCCTGGTTAATAAGTTCTTACTGAAGGCGCCCACTTGGCTTTCATCGATCCCGTCCCCCAATTACAAAGGCGTGGCGGAGTCCCTGTGCACTCCCCACCCCCCTCCGGACCAAAATCCTTGATCTGCGCCCAGAAGGGACTTCTATGCGGCAAATTAGCACTCAAGTCATGTTTTAATTTTGTATCATTCATAAATGTAAATAGTTGCTTTATTAGTCTTTCGCACACCAAATCTGCCCTTCCAGTAGGTACTTCAGGCAGCATGAACTGGTATTTTCTGTGTTTCAGCTAGTTCACAGCCTGCAGAGCCCCTGTCACTGTCCTTGATGTCACGTTATTCCGGCGGACTATCCTATTGATCGGTGTCGTTCGATACACAACAGAGTGGGGAGCAGTCCGCTTGTTTTACCGCGATTCGCCTGTTCACGGTCGACTTTGGCGTTACATCGGTCGGCGCCCTCTCAACGAGCACCCATCGGTCGGTCAAACAGGAACCGTACTGAAGATCAAACAGGACACCTGCCGCACCTGTCACACAATATACTGCGTAGCAAACTGATGCATTGTCACTGAGCCCGTACAATTACTCGAGTTCCCGAACCGAGCCGGCTTGTGACATATGATAAATTACTGGATGAACAGAATAGGTTGTCAGCGGAGCACAGCGGAACATGCTATCATCGGAGCGACTCGCTTCTGCATCCTCCGCTACTTAGTATTCATAATTGCTCGCAGTTAAAGATTTATGAAACGACGCCATTGTGTTTAAATGGGATGGTCTCAGTGCGTACCGAGATCGCGCAGCTCTTGGTTTCAAGGTCGGCATAAGCATGCGGCGTGAAATATTGCGCTTTTGCTAAGCGCTGTGCGTGAAGGTTAAACAAGGTTAGACGTACGAGTACTGCAGTTATT
>VOPJ01011899.1:0-16739 GCA_014673585.1 Semibalanus balanoides | reverse complement strand
CGACTCGTGGTTGCCGATATACTGGTCCGGGAATGCAGCACTAACAACCCTCAACACGCTGCGCGCAATACCTCCGCTGAACTGAATAACACCCTAAAAAGGCGGCCGGCCACAACCGCGCGGCCCGGGTCGGGATACAGTGGGTGCCTCTCCCTGGAGTAGATATAAGATACATCCAAGATACATCCAAGTTACAAGATCAGCGCCAGCCCCATCCAGTATTTTTCGCTGCGCTAGGGAAAAGAAGCGGAGTCAGTCGCCCTGCTGTCAGTGGCAGGTCTGACTAGGGTGACCTGCTGTCATTGGCAGGTCTGGCTGGGTGACTGCTGTCGTGTGCAGGTCGACCTGGGGTGACCTGCTGTCACAGGTCTGACTGGATGACCTGCTTCAGTGACAGGTCTGACTTGCGGGACCTACTTCAGTGCAAGGTTCTGCACGGGGTGACCCTGCTGTCCAGTGGCTAGTCTGGACTGGGTGAAATCCTACTGCCAGTGGCAGGTCTGACTAGGGTGACCTGCTGTCATTGGCAGGTCTGGCTGGAGTGACCTACTGTCAGTGGCAGGTCTGACTGGAGTGACCTGCTGTCAGTGACAGGTCTGACTGGAGTGACCTGCTGTCATTGGCAGGTCTGGACTGGGGTGACCTGCTGTCATTGGACAGGTCTGGACTGGGAGTGACCTGCTGTCAGTGGACAGGTCTGACTGCGGGTGACCTACTGTCAGTGTCAGGTCTGACTGGGAGTGACCTGCTGTCAGTGGCAGGTCTGACTGGAATGACCTGCTGTCACAGGTCTGACTGGAGTGACCTGCTGTCAGTGACAGGTCTGACTGCGTTGACCTACTGTCAGTGTCAGGTCTGACTGGGGTGACCTGCTGTCAGTGGCAGGTCTGACTGGAATGACCTGCTGTCGGTGGCAGGTCTGATTGGGGTTCTGGCGCCAACCGATAATTTTGTGATTCCATTCTGATTTTGGCGCTGTTAGAATATTTCAGCAACTAGAGTGAATCTGGAGAAATGAAGTAATGGCTAAATTCAGAAAAATATGTTCTATAGACCGGTGTCAACAACTCCACACGAACGCTGTGAGTAGGCACTTCGTCTTTAACTGGCAGGTTTACATTTATTTATGGCACAAACATCCCTTTCTACGAACAAAGTAACACAGATCACCAAGAAGATTACTAAGAGGATAACGATATGGGCATGGATTTTGCCTTCTCCCAGTGCGCATCAAACAACTTACAAATTACAGAATTCCCCCAGTCTACAGAATCATAGCATAATACATTTGTTCCCCAATCATGCAGCAAACTATTTAATAATATCATTTTGTTACACTCACAATTGAACAGGCCTGTTTGTGCCACTGGCCACTACGACATGCAAATCAGTGTAGATATCTAATAGGAATAAGGAATAAGGATTGTAATGGGCACAGTTTGGAGACTTCACAGTCTATGTATCAGCCCATATCATGGTACACTTTTAACAAAACTTGCTATTTAATTTATCTTGTTTCTGGTTTGTTAGTTCTTTTATGTTTATCATATCTGCTTTCAAATTGGTTTTGATGTTTCCGGAACCTTTTACTTCTCTCTTAAACAGATCCATTTGTTATTACCTCCGTGAGACAAAAGTTTCCTCTCTTGAGTTGTTCGATGTCGAGGTTTGTACAACTTGAGTGTCCGGATGTTCTATGCGTTTCCTAATTTGAAACAAGTGAGCCAAATCTACTGGCGTGCAGGGTGGTGGAGAATTTTGTGGACTTTCCATCACGTCCATTGCGATCCAGAAAGTGTCGATTTTTGACAGTTGGGGGCAAATCCCAAATTATCGCATAATTCTGAAAAACTCATCGGATTTCGCTTGCTTATATCACATAACTGATTTTAAAACAAAAACTTTCTCTAGTAAAAGTGCTTAGTTTTACGACAAACTCAGGAAATGTGGTCAAATTATGCGCCGATTTTGGGTAGTTTGGGCGCCATGGCCCCCTTTGCACCCCCCCCCCCTGGATCCGCCCTTGATCACTTCCTCGCTCGTCTTCTTTCTTCAAAGTGATGTGAGCTTCAGCTTCCTGAGTCTTTCTTGATATTTCAATCCAGTCATGCCAACTACGGCCGGGCGTGTATAACTACCCTCTGAACTTTTCACTTCTTTATTCGGCCTTTTTTGTAGGGTGACCATACTTGCGGGCAAAATTCCAAATGAGGACGGACGTAGGTATGTCTTGTATAACAGGATGAACAAATCTGGACTAATTTTTTCAAAGGTCTGGGTTATGGATGGATTACTACGCCACTGTAGTAAACTCTCCATAATACATTTGTAGTTATGCAACAGTTTCAATTGATACTGCAATTACAAATTATTATGTACTTGTCCTGTACCTACAGTGAAAATAACTGATCGACCTTGATGACTTGCCATTGCATATTCAGAAATGTGTGTTTAATCTCATTTGTCGTAACAGGGAGGCGCCACGGGTAACAAGAACATTCCGTAATGTTATTAATTGAGAGCTTGCAAACGCTGCCTTTCGCTTATCGATACGATCAGTGGTTCGGAAGATCACCGGGGAATAATAGATTCCTCAGTAAACGAAGTGCGGTGGAGACATTGACCATTGCAGGCCGTGATGATCTTTTATGTCAGCCAGACAGTCGCATGTTTATGTCAGTTGCAAACTACAAAAATATATATGATTCCTTAAATCTAAGTGTACATATGTCATTACAATACTACCGGTGGTTGAACCCTGTTCTGTGTACTCAGCTACTCCATAGTTCTGCATCTGCAGAGTAAGCTCTCCAGTGTCCGCCGCGTCAGAGATGTGATGCTGCATCTGCATTGAGTAAGCTCCATGTCGCCGCGTCAGAGGAGTGATGCGCACTCTGCAGGTAAACTCTCCAAAGTCGCCGCGTCAGAGATGTATCTGCATCTGCGAGTAATAGCTCCCAGTGTCGCGCGCAGAGAATGTGAATTCTGCACTGCTGAGTAAAACTCTGCGCAGTGCGCCGCGTCAGAGATGTGGATGCTGGCATCTGCAGGACCGTAAGCTCCAGTGTCGCCGGTCAGAGATCCGTGACTGCTGCATCTGCAGAGTAAGCTCCAGTGTCCGCCGCGTCAGAGATGTGATGCTGCATCTGCAGAGTAAACTCTCCAGTGTCCGCCGCGTCAGAGATGTGATGAATCTCCCTTCCATTGGTAACCACCAGTGTAGCGGAACCCGAGCTGGGCACTGAGCTCGTCCGCTTCCGCTGGCCCACGGGAACCGTACCTGGAACCACCAGATCACTCAGTCAGCTGGATCTGAGATCAACGCATTTCACGTGACGCACACATTTAACCCTATTAGTGGCGGGGGGGCAACTATTGCCCACCCCTCATGTTTTTCTTAGATATCTCCGAAACGGCTACGAGTAGGCTTATGAAACTTCTGACTTTTCCTTAAATATATTTTCAAAATCTGGACATTTTTTGGTTTTCTGACTTGAACAAGGCCGTTCCAGGGCCATTTTGGGAGGATTTTATCGGCGCAAAATGGCGATAATACGGAAAGCGGTCTTCACGGATTCCTTCCTAATTTGCCTCAGTAAAAGAGGTTGCATAGCTTACGATGATTAAATAATTTCAAATTAGTTGATTTTTCTATGATATATTGGTTATTGTGTTAACGGCAAAGGCGTTTCAGGTATTGAAAGGGGGGATTTCAAAAAGTATGAACAGCCTAGCTGACTAGCAAATCAAGCAATAAATTGCAATCATAGCTATGAGAATGCTGGAGATAGTTCTCCTTCGCAATTTTGAGCATAGATTTATGTACGTCTGAGTTTCAGGCGTGTCCCAGGCACAGAAAAAGGGGTAAACTTGCATAGTAATAACGATATAGCAGCGATTACGGTGCAATAAACAGATTAGGTTAAAATGATGACTGGACATGTGAGTCCAGGAGAGGAAATAAATACATTTTATTGCATGGGCCTACAAGGACATAACATACTGCAGTTTTCCGATGAAAAAAGCATTAGGGGGTCCTTTTTGAAACATTTGAAGAGGATAGGCGAGCCAGGTAGGGTAAAAAGCGGATAACTTATGTGAATTTAAAATTGCAAGCAAACTAGTAATTGTTGACTAGTTAGTATTATATTAGCGGAATTTATGTTTATCAAAAGGTTTTGCACCTCCCCAAATGGGATCCTGGATACGCCTATGATGATTTGCAGCATTGCAATAATGGAACTACTATGACCAGTAACTGATTATATTCTGTGGTTAGAAGCAGACTGTGATCATGATTGTGTATTTGGCCTCCCTTTTTCTTTAACCTGGCACCGCCCTATGTGGTACAAAAACTTAATAACTGTTTGTATGATTTTACAAATAAACGAACTATTGGTCATTATTCAGAAAAAGACATAAAAAACGTTTTAAATCACGCTTTTGCTTTGCCCCCAATTATAGTGAACCTGCACACCCTATGATTTTGAATTCCAACAACTCTGTCTACACAATATAATTTCTACGCAATGTCATCGATTCACTGTTGATTGAATTAAAAAATCGGTTGATAAACATGCAGCTCTGTTGGACAAAAATACCTCTAATTTTGTAACTTTTGCCCCCCCGTTGCCCCCTATTAAGATTTACAACATAAGTTTTTTATAAATGTAGATCAGGTTCAGGGAATCGACCACCGTTTAATTTGTAAAATCGGACGGGTAAGAATCTCGAGATCTCCGGGGGCAATATGCCCCCCCCTGCCACTAATAGGGGTAGCCGGGAGCCTGCCACTAATAGGGTTAACGTCCCTTCATGCACAATGAACATATCATTAGCAGATGTCGCCAACTTTAACACGCGTGATTAGGAATACATTTTGTATGCGCAGCGAGTCAAATCTATCGGAGCCTCCTTCATTGTCTGCAATGCGTTGTCATGAACTACTTACCGTTGCTATTGCATTCATGCACATCATTTTTGGATTCAAAAGCATATGTCTCGTGCATCAGTTCCAAACCACGTAACGTGAGTTCTTCTAGGGCTGTTCCAACCATGATGCGCTCTCGCATAGTTGTATCTGAACGCTGAACTTCTTATATCACCTGTACGGCACTGGTTTGGGTTTCTCCTCTTCAATGGCGTGTAGCACGGGTGTGAAGATCCTCCAGGCCTGTGCCAGCTCGTCAGCCCGAACGAAGTGCATCTGGGCACCGCAGAACACGTCCAACAGCAGACGCTCGTAGGCATCCGGCAACTTTAGGTTCTGCAGAGGATAACAGAGAGCGACATCATGCGGTGTTGCGACAGTGTCTGGGCTGATTCTTAGGTATGGAATGGTGGCTGGAGTGGACACTGGACATGCACTGTGCATTGCTTATATTTGCTGCGCAAGAATACTATAAAATCAATATTGGAAAGAGCAAAAGCAGACTACAGATATGTGGAGGATTTGTTCCCCGATAACAGCATTCGCTGCAGCTTTTTGTTAGCTCATATCAGGTGATAAAGGTGAGGTTCACGTTATGTTGTATCGGGTGGTGAAGATGAGGTTCACGTTACCTTGTATCGGGCGGCGTACGTAAGGTCCAGCTCCGTCTGGTCCATGTCGAACGTCATGCCGGGCCGCTTGGTCATCATCTTTACGTAGACGGCCTCGCCTGGCTGGAGACGAATCACCAGCTCGTTGCGATGCGACTGACCGCCGAAGATATCACCAGCCACGTCCCGGTACTGCATTCGTACCTCGGCCTTACGCTCGTTCAACGCTGTAGGTCATGGTACCGCGATGGCATATAGTTACCAGTTACTACGATAACAGAGGTGGGCAATAATATCAAGTAAGCAACTACCATGAGTCGACTTTGTTTGCTAATTTATCGACATTGATCTACTTGAACTTACAGATACTTATTTTTCAACTTATATGTATTAAGTTATAAACTAGAAACTTTAGAATACATCCACATTCCACGCAGGATGGGATACACAGTTTGTTCAAGAACGTAAAACGCTTTTACTAGGAAATTTACCAAACTACATCGTCCTCCGCGCATATTTCACTCGTTACAGAACTTTGCAATTCTCATACGCAGTATATGAGGTAAATTTGACCCGAAAATAACAATGGCGTCACTAAACCCACGCTTAAACTTTGCACTCGTTTCCCAATATGTATCAGAATGCTCACCTTTTCCGCAGCGCAGAATGAACGGTACTCCTTCCCATCGTTCATTGTCAATGCGGAGAACGGCGAATGCGAACGTGGGTGTCACCGAATCCTGTCAAACATAGGGGCAACTGAAATCAGCTCAAATACAACATTCATGATAGGTGTAACATGTAAGGCATGACGAGTTTGATGATCATAGCTTCGTTTGATCACAGTTAAATGATCAGTTGGATGTTATGATCAGATTAACTAATTCATAGCACATACCTGAGTGGTTACCGAGGGATTGTAAACGGTAATCGGCATGCGTATTCGTATCGAGTTTTTCAGCGGATTTCGGTCGGTCGCATAGCACCTGTATTAAAAATCAAGGCACAAAAGACACCACGGGAGCTAGTAGTTCCTATTTCTTTCTCAGAGTGAGGTGGAATCCACAGTGAAGTGCATTGCTTCTAGTCCATACGTGCTTTCAGCTTTCAATGGGGTTTAAGCATATTCGCCAGCACAGTTACAGGACCTCGGATCTGATCAACTACCTGCCACCATTCGACGTAGCAACACTACATGTCTCGCTATTGATAATCGCCAGTTTGACGAATCGTCCGTTGAATGTGAGGTGTGGAATTTGACCACTACAGTAATTCTCTCATTAGGGCCGATGTTATCAAACTACGTGGGGGTAATGGAGTATTAGGCCGGGGGTAACGGCCATTGAACAGATTAAGTGATAATACTAGCTGATTTACGATTGAATAATGGCGCTGTATGCACAAATATCTTTCCAAATATCTCGGCAGGATCACAAATAACATTGCAACTGACTTATAATGCATAACTTTCAGTTTTGTGGTACAATTTATGTGTTGCCTGGACTGAGAACAACAGCACACACGTCTACTTATATTCCTGTCCATAGATGGCGCTAGTAGAAGCGCCTGTAGTTATACTGTACCGCATAGCTTGAAGCCAAGAACTGAGGTCTGCGTGATGGGAGATGGGGTAACAAGTCATTCTGATAATACAAAGCAGACAATGATAACCTTGACGCATGCAATCACTGGACTTGTACAAGGTACATGAGTCCATCCACTGTGTAAGCGAGCTATGATGCTGCGCTGTGTGGTAATTGATCTGCATGAATGACGTTCTTATTGCGTGTTGTATCATTGTATTGCGTTCATTGTTTTGTATTCTTTCCGTATATGACGCGTAACAGGTAACACTTCAATTACCTCTGATACGTTTTTGCAAGTTGCGAAATACGTGACCATTGACTATGACTATTGACTATAATACGTGACTATTGGCTATGACTATTGACTTAAGGTAATATGTGACTATTGACTATGGCTTTCATAGTATCATAGGTGGATTTTTAATGTAAAATGGAGTTGTAGCTATAACCCCAATAATTTGGGAATTTAACATTACGCCTATGACGCGATGTGGTACAAAGGGTCCCTTAACAGCTAAGAGCAACCCCAATGATTTTCAAAAAGTTACGCCCCTGATGACTATTGACTATAGTTCGTGACAATTGACTATGCATTTATACCGTTGGTTACCAATATGAATAAAGCGCTGTCCTTCCCATAAGCAGGGAGTCGTGAGTCGACCGTCCACCTACCTTGGGCACGGTTGGGTCGTCCAGATAGCCCTGCTGAGCGTCGCCCTCTCCGTGAGGGTCGCCAACATACTGTCCCAGGACAACGTCCTTCAATCCTAGCTGCCTGGTGCACTTCAGCACCTTCACCTGCAAAACAGCGGTTATTAGGCAAAGCTCTGATGCAATAAGAACAAAATAATTGCAGTTAGTTTTTGATTTAGTTTTTGATTGCTGTGGCGGGCATTGATGCTGCTACACTTCGAATATAAGAAAATCAGCATGCATCGGTTACCCGAATAATAATTTGATAAGTTATCGTTTTTCTTATATTGTTCAAATGTTTAAATTGTTTATTTGTTTATTGTTTATTGATAAAGAACACCAACAGGCATCATACCCAATAATAGGTGCAGTCACGCCATAAAAACATGCACAAAGTTTTGACAACATACATATCTTCGAACAGGTTTCACGAAAATACATCGTCATATACATATCATATAGCCCACGGTCGCCACAGCAATCACGTTGTAAGTGCACTGAATCGCGAACTTTCGGAACGCTGATCTTGAAGGAGTATCTGCGTTTGAGTAAAGAGTCCAGTCAGACGTACAGACCGGGAGAAGGGAGTTTGCATGCGTTGTACGCGAAGAGGAGGCTTCGAAGGGGACAGTGTTACCCTGGCAAAAGGTTCGGTGGCAGAGAGAAAAATTGCGAGTTGGTACGTGATGGCACCGACAAGCCGAATGTTGTTACAGAGATCAGGAAGTTGCGATCGCGGGCCGTGGTGTATTATTATAAGAACATGATGTCATTGGCTGGGAATGAATCCGACTTTCAATGAGCACATACATGTTAAAGGAGCTAAGGAGCCGCATCGGCTAGGTCGGGTACTGGGTCGGTCCGAATTCTGGAGGCCAGCCACATCAAAACTTGTTTGCTGGACACGCTCGAGACGCTATAATGGGTATCAGCAGCGACCAGCCCAGATTACCGCTGACCGTACTCGAGCAGAGAACGTACGTGTGCGTTGAAGGCGCAAATCAAAGCTTTGTGGCAAAACGCGTGTTTCGCCGAGATCTGGCAGCTGCATACTGCGGATTAGAAGGCCCAGCATCCGGTTCGCCTTGGACACTGCAGAGTCCACGTGAGATACAAAAGACAGCTTTGCGTCGAGAATGACTCCTAAGTCGCGTTGTAAACTGTCTTACACCATAGCCCTTAAATACATCACAAATCCACGGAGTTTTAAATGAACAGATCGTGTCTCGTTTCGGCTCCACTTGATTCAGTAAGAGCTCTTGACTGTGTCGGTTCCAGTGACCTGACTGACCTTTTCGTTGCGGATGTCGGTGGCGGCCGTGGAACAGGGTCTCTCCATGGCCACCAGGCAGAGAATTTGCATCAGGTGGTTCTGCATCACGTCTCTGCAATATGGCCTCCAGTAATAAGGTGATGCCGAACAAACGAGGCCATTATGGCTCAGGTGAAGTGACTACGGGATATTGCACTGAATGGTTGTATCTAATTCTAGGTGCGAAAGATCATTTAAGGCCAACTGGACGCTCTCAATGAGGGCATTATCTGCAGGTGTGCGTCAGCTGCATCTTGTTCTGTATTCAGGATAGCTTAACATGTGGCCGGCAAGGAGTTCCTTTGAGACAATAATTCGCGTATTTGGTATCTGATGTGCACATGCACTTACCGGATGATTCCAAACTGGTCGAAGTAACCGCCTCGACCCTTGGTTCCGAACGGCTCCTTAAAGGTGATGCTGACGCTGGACAGATGGTTCCGGTTCCAGGTCGGATCGAATATTACATTACCGAACCTGTACAGACAGACTGTCAGTGTTCCAGGTCGGATCGAATATCACATTACCGAACCTGTACAGACAGGTCAGTGTTCCAGGTCGAATCGAATATCACATTACCGAACCTGTACAGACAGGTCAGTGTTCCAGGTCGGATCGAATATCACATTACCGAACCTGTACAGACAGGTCAGTGCTACAGGTCGGATCGAATATCACATTACCGAACCTGTACAGACAGGTCAGTGTTACAGGTAGGATCGAATATCACATTACCGAACATGTACAGACAGGTCAGTGTTCCAGGTCGGATCGAATATCACATTGCCGAACCTGTTCAGACAGGTCAGTTTTTCATCAAAACCGTAGTATAAAACTTGTCAGGATCTCTGGTGTAAGCGATTATGAATATAGGAATTGCTCGCCCGATGTAGCACTGATCCTCTCGTATCCCTCAACAAAAATAAGAGTTAATTATTTCGCTTATATTTAACATCAATATGTTTCCTTCGTGGAATGGGAATCCCATATGGAAATGGGAATTGAACGGAAATGGGTGGAAATGGGGCAAACTTTTTGGACATTCATGGATTGGAATGGACATGGGACAGACCATATCATTATTTAGCACCAAAAACAGTTAAATATGCTGAAATGGGTGGGCATGGGAGCCCCATCAAGTATGAATGCGGATTGGAATGGATTTGGGTCTGGCTGAATGGGCTGAAGGCGGACTGGATGCTGAATGGGTCCATGAACGACTTTACGATATGTCCATTACGATACGAGGCGACCAAACAAACCTCCGTTGTTTCGCCGCACATCCTGCAATTTAGCTCGTACAGTGCTCATATCCTACTATTTAAGCCATTATAAGTTTTGAGACCGTCTCTCACATCTAATCCAAACTTTGTCTCCGATGTTCAGCAGCATCCCTCTAACCTCAGCGTCATCAGGTTCTGCACCATCTCCTTGCCGAGGTAGTGGTCGATCCGGTAGATCTGATCTTCGGTGAACAGTGAGGACAGGTGGGTGGAGAGTTCAGCAGAACTGGCGGCGTCCTCGACCGAATGGCTTCTCCACAATCACGCGGCTCCAGCCTCTGAAGCAGACGGTCAACGTCAACTGCGTTAACGACATTGATTCTTCTTGAGCTCTGCTTTAAGGCTCTGAGGAAAACGGCAGCGATGAGCGACGAATAGTCATAGAACAGGGAATATTTGGTTCTTGGGCTACTCTGTTTCTGACAAATAATGTTCTCTATGAATCGTAAGCACTAACTAGTAATTATTATCTGTAGCAATTCTGAGGAAATCCATAATTCATTATCCCAACAACTTTCTTAAAGCCAATAACAAATATAGACTTCGATCGGTAGACTACACCTGAAACAGGCCGCCTTGGAAAATATATTGCGATATAAAACATATATCAGTAAAAGAGACGTTTAGATTGGGTTGGCATATTTTGATTCAATCCTTCTGAGTATCTCATGGGATACAAAACCGTAAGAACTCACCTTCCAGCCATGCAGTGCTGGGATATCCCAGCTGTGACGTCAGAGAATACAGACGGCGGCAGCGCCAGATAGAACAGGCGGTTGGCGGCGCCGCCTGTCTCAAGCGCCGTGATTTTCTTATTCAGCTCGGAAAACGCCGCAGGGTCGTCATACGCGCCAGAAACGTACCAGTTTACCGACCAGAACTGTTCGTAACGCTCCCGGTCCGCCGGTCTCACCTGGTGGCAAAAAACAGAACTAAGGCCTCGGATAATTGCCGCTCAGTGTGGCGCTTTTTCAGCCGAAGATACGGCGATCTTAGACTCTCAGGCTGGTCTGGTGTGTAAGATCCTATTCAGTTGGGGGGGGGGGGGGCTTCAACCTCCAACTTGGACGAGGAAGTGGGTCAAATTCCGGGGCGAAATTTGCATTTGTGAATTTATATATGGTTCTTTAACCCTATTATGTTGTGTGTGTGTGTGGGGGGGGGGGGGGCGAATCGGCCCCCTGAAGTTTTTCGCGTACAGTTTATTGAACATTCAACCTAGAATCTTGAAACTTAGTGACTGTTCCTCACATTCCATTGCGCATCGAATGGTGTGCTTTCAAAACAAAAGTATTAGGAGGGGGTCCAGGACCGTTCTTAGGGGGCATGTTTGGCCGTTTTGACCCAAAACCTTTGCATGGTTAATCACTCGTGGAGAGTTGTTTGTTGTAGCAAAGTATTAGCAAAAACAGACATCGGTAAAGAATTGAGAGTTCTTTCAGATGGTAATCTCAAAATTTCGAAATTATGATATTTGAAATCCAAACTTTTGAAAACTTATTTTTGTTTCAGATTTCATTTTTATTTATTTCATATGTTTGAAAAATACGGACTATATGTAAGATAAGAAATGCAAATAATATCTGTTAAAAAATTCATGTCGATATCTAAATACGTGATGACATGAAGTCAGGTCAAATGCTAGCCTTTCATTATAAATAAATGGCGTAAAATGTAAAATCATTATAAAACGCATTATATAAATCCCATTATTTCAGTACCATGTCATCTTAGACCCTTCCGATGACCCACCAATGACCAATATTACCCAATATTACCAGTGTCGTCGGCCATCCAATATTACCAGTGCCGATGGCCCAGTAACATTGGGCCCAAGGATGTTTTTTATAGTCAGTCAGAGCGAGTTTTCATTAAATGCGGGATTTTTATCACATTTAAACGGCCGACCCGACCCGACCCCACCCGGCCCGGCCCGGCCCAACCGACCCGACTGTCACGCTTTTCAGAAGCTTATATCTTTGGAATCCCACATCTGATTGACAAGCAGTCTTCGCCATCTGATAGCCGCATTCAATCAATGATGTTATTTGACTTGAGTTTTGTCCCCGAGGGGTGCAAAATGCCTCCGTAGGGGGTAAGACTTAACAAATCGGCCGCCCAGCGCAGTCCCGGCCAGCAGCGCTATCAATTTCCTTGCTATCGGGGTTTTACGGGCTCGCTCTTCCTTCGCCGATTAAGGTGTCTGACTGGTATATTTATAGCATGAATTGATGTATATTCATAGTGGGCACTAGCCAAGACAATGGACACGCCGCAGACAATAACCCCAGTCTGTCTCGTCGTCGGCCGACAGTTGTCAGCCAGTGGCGGGCTATTTTGGGAGTCGATCTCACCAGCAGGCAACACCGAAATGCGTCCGCCTCAGCTGTGCGCGATAACGCAAAATATAATTTTCGGCCCGTCCTTACGTACGTCTTTCAAATCCCTCCCGCCGACAGCATCATATATTGGAGCATTGGAGCAGCATATCGGAGCATTTGTTGTTTTTGCAACGTCTTGTGCGGACAAAGTGTGTACTATGCATGCAATTCCAGTAAGACGGCTCAAAATGCCAAGGACGAGCGAGCCCGAGTAGACCAGCGTCTCTGTCGTATCCGCCCAACGGTGCGGAGGTTCGTTTTGTGCGAAACATGCTTTTAAATTGTTTTGTTATGTGTTGTTTTGCCGTTGCAAATCGATCCGAGCTAAATCGATACTTTGAGCTAAATAGGTTTTGCAGCGTTCTTTTAAACTTGCAATTATAAGCTTCATGTTTGTAAGCAAAAAATACATTTTGGGTGGGCATTTGATGTATGTTATTGCGCTTTACTTCATCATTTGTATCGCTTAGCACCCTTTGGCTTTGACGCTACGGCGGTGCAATGAAGGCAATATTCTGAAATCGGCAATATTTGCATTACAGGCGGGTTTCAACAGCGAAATATTGCGTTAAAACCTAAATTTGCATATGCATCTTAGAGACAGTGCATTGGTACATTAGTGTTTCTTTCATCGCTTCACTTCCCATCGATGCCAAGCACTGATTTAAATCGTGACAATGTCATAAACCATGAATTTGCGCTTGTATAGTCAGTAACTTTGCACGTGCCACGCGCCGCTGATCGACAGATAATGCATACGCCGGGCGGCTTCTGAAAATCGTTATGGTCGGGCCGGACCGAACCGCGCCGGGTCGGCCGCTGAAATGTGATAAAAATCCGATATTCAGTGAGGACTCGCTGCGCGCTTCGCGCTCGCTCGTAACGATACATGCTTACCTTCATGAACTCATCGCACTTCTCTCTTATATCCTTCACGGAGAGTTTTGAGCGGGCGTAGCCGACGATGCTGGTATTTTCTGGTAGGAGTTTATCCCGGAAGAGCCACCAGATCGCCGGATATATCTTCTTCTTCGCCAGATCCCCCTGAAAAGTATTCCGTTAATACAAGGAAATATTCCACTGGCCACAATGTAATTGAGGAAATTGAACAAGTCTGTACCTGCATATAAACTGAGCAACTTTTGGCTTGATTACATGGATCTCCTTTGCTTTAACGCAAATGCAGAATACTGGTGATTGGACCACATTAAATCGGACTACATAAAATATTAATAAATATAATCGAACATATCTGGACAGCTTCAGCACTTGCCTGGTCCCTGCTCTCGTCTCATCCTCAGCGTGTGTCATGGTTCTTACCGAGGCTCCCAAAATGACGAACACGTGCGGGACGCCCCCTCTGAACGGCTCCTCTGTGGCCAGACTGTGACGCAGCAGGTCCAGAGTGGACTCGGGGCCGCTGTTGACAAAACACAGGCAGTCAATGACGAACGTTGCGGGACGCCTCTCTGAACGGCTCTCTGTGCCAGACGTGACGGTAGCAGGTCCAAGTCGACTCGGCCCTGAGACAAACCACGGCACCGTCAATGACGAACACGTGCGGGACGGCTCCTCTGAACGGCTCCTCTGTGGCCAGACTGTGACGTAGCAGGTCCAGAGTCGACTCGGCCGTTGTAGACAAACCGCAGCACGTCATGTTACAGGGTACACCAGACACACGGCCGTTGTAGACAAACCGCAGCACGACAGATTGCAGGGTACACCAGACACACACGCTAGTAAATCCAGGGGATTTAGGGTATGCCCCCCCCCCCCCCCCCCCCAGGTCCTTAAAACCATTATTTATCCCCAAACAGCCGGACTCACTGACGGCTGACGGGCTGCTACCCCTCCCGCTTAACAATTTCTCGACGCTGAACAACTTTTTGGAAATACGTCAATAGATTCCCCCCCCCCGCATCCTTCCAAACCCATGGTTTTTTCTACCAGTCTGCGCTTATACATAACATGAAAACACTCGGTACATACCTATAGGGCACACTTCACGGATCACCGAACACAATGTGCACAATGTATGAATGCGTTTAAAAGTGGTGCGATACTGACGCTAAAGCGGTGGTTCTCTATTCGATTTTGTCAGATGTGCGGCGGCGCATAATCACGCATGCGATCAGACATATCACTCAATGCATTGGAAGCAGATGTGTTAACAGCGCTATCAGTGCCGAGATTGACATCATAATCGGGACACAAGAGACAGGCTGGAGGTGCAGAAGTGAGATTTGTGACTGTGCATTGTTGGTACCAGGCGACAGAGACGTGCATCTATCCAACGAAGACACTGAGATCCGATCTCTGATATCTGGATCTAGATTCACAAAGCTTCTAAGATCCGTCTATGAATATTGATTTTGAGCAGACATCCTTATTCAGACCTGGGATCATTTTCTGAGATCCATTACCGGTCTTGCTGGTGCGAATACACATGAAGCCAACCAGTCACTTACAACTATTGTTCCTTTCAATGAGAGTGAAGGGTGCAGTCAAAATGATTTCGCCTCCGTGTTCCACATGCAGTGCAACATTTATGTGAAGAGAGTACGAACTAACTGGTTGGGCGGCTTTGCTCCTCCGCCTCGCCTTCCACTTCTCGCATCAACATCTTCCGAAATATCTGCTCTGCTGCGTGACGTTCGAACAGAACACAGCACACCAACTGAACAGCAATCGCCAACAATATTCAATGAACAGGTTACAGAACACAGCAAACCAACTCAACAGCAATCGCCAGCAATATTCAATGAACAGAACACAGCACATCAATTCAACAGCAATCGACAGCAATATGCAATGAACAAAACACAGCACACCAACTCAACAGCAATCGCCAGCAACATTCAATGAACAGAACGCAGCACACCAACTCTACAGCAATCACCAGCAACATTCAATGAACAGAACGCAGCACACCAACTCAACAGCAATCGCCAGCAACATTCAATGAACAGAACACAGCACACCGACTCAACAGCAATCGCCAGCAATATCCAATGGGCCGAAGCGCGATGTGGCAGGAGTCCTAGACAAACTGCATAGGAATATCGAACATTTTGTAGCTGAATGTGTAAATGTCGTGTTGAAACATTACAGACAGATGGCAATAGGCACGTGACGGTTCATTAGTTTATACAGACTATACAAGTTTACACGCCAGTGGCGGATCCAGGATTTTCATTGAGGGGGGGCTGCAGGCCTAGGGGGCGCCTCTTTTGGCACTTGAGGGGGCGCCATGTATTTTTTCCCGAAAAAAAACAACAAGTTTTGGGGGTTAAAAATTACGCAAATCTGAGATCGCCTTTTTGAAGCAAATGTCATTTCCTTTCTTTCACGTTTGAAATTGGCAATTTGCATTACAAACTCGATGATGTATGATTTTTCAAACATTTATCGTTTTTACACCAAAAATGGCATGCCATGACATCAATTACACGCCATTTTTCCAATGTTACTATATCCATAAGTGCATGGTGGATTTGTGGTTTGACGGGAAGGTTTTCAATTCCAGTTTGAATATTTCCAAAAAGTTGTTAAGCGGGGGGAGCGATAGCAGGCCGTCAGCGAGGAAGTTGTTGACTGGGAGGGGGACAGGGAGCGCGTCATCAGTGATTATCCTATCTTCAACTGTACACAGGGGCGTCGCCGATAATTTTAAAATGGGGAGTCGGTTGACATAAATAAAAATATGTACTCCTACTTTCTGCGTGTATTTAAACCCCTTACAGGAAATAGTTCACCTTGGATTTTTTTTTCTGATTATATTTTAAAATACAACTTCTTTTCATAATGTCATAAATAGACATACATCGAGCTGATTCAGGACAGAAGGACGTAAATGATTAATTTCATCAAAACTATATGCGTTCTTTCCGCAACGTCAAACGCGGCTCAGCCAATCAGATTCAAATGTATAGTCGCGTAAGAT
>VOPJ01011898.1:0-19639 GCA_014673585.1 Semibalanus balanoides | reverse complement strand
AACTTTTGAGTCTCAATATCTTGTCCAAAATGAAAAGGCATAGCCAACGACCGCCTGGGGACGGGTCGGATCCGACCCCCTCGGTTTTTCCTGAATACCTAACTTCCGAAGCGTTGCAGATATCGACGTGAAACTGGTTATACCTTCGTGTTGATCAATTTTACGCCATGTAGGAACAAATTAAGCAGCAGCGTCGAACACAAACGAGATATACCGATTTTAGTGACGTAACTACACGATATTTTTGGTCGAAAGTAGCTAAATGTTTGAAAAATCGCAAAAAATATTGTTATGTAGCAAATCGTAGCAAATTGCAAATACAAATATTAAAATACGTAAGATGACGAGATCTTCAAAATAATTATCCCAGAATTTCAAAGAAGTGCCCCCAAATTTGTAAAAAAAGGAACATTTATAAAATTTACTATAAAATCCAAAATTGTGAGACTTTTTGCCCCTCCCCAACATCAATTAAGTTTCCACGCCCCTGCATGTGACAACGTGCACTGAGTTGATCGAACTCTTGCCCCCCCATGTCAAAATCAAATCCGCCGCCACTGTTGTATGCTGTCCCTTTCTCGTCACCTGTATCTCATATCTGTATGTGGTCTTTGTGTCCATTTGTTGTAAATATAAAATATTTATAACTAACGTTGCATAAATCCTGTAAAGATGGGGTATGCCTTGTTGCAATATATACTTTTTTCATTTGCAATGACTTATATAGTTTGAAGGATAATAATTTTACACACCTAATTAAGTTGCTGATATGTTGATTTGATAAGCTGCTTAATCATGTCTCCATTGAACCATGTATTTCACAAATGTGATAGCTCAGGCTGGTCGCTGGTCCAGGGGCTGGTCGCTCCGCTGGTCCAGGGGCTGGTCGCTCCGCTGGTCCAGGGGCTGGTCGCTGGGGCGCGCGTCTCATGAGCCGGATCATGGCTGGAGGGCAAAACTTTATTTAAGTTACCCCCTCACAGAAATCCTGGATTTGCGCCTGTGCTAGCTCATTACTTTGCATCTCATAGATGTTTTGCCATCATATAGCTGGCATTTTTAAGACCCTGTGCTTATGCATAATTGTTTGTAACTTCTTTTGGTGGTTTACTTCCACCGGTGTCGATTTTTATACTTTTGGGAGGGCCTGGGCTCCCAAATTATTTCAAAATTTAACATTAGTCATTAGGCCTATGGTGTTGCATGGTAAGAATGGAGTTAAAAATCCATAAAGTCAGCATTAGGGCCCACAATCATTTTCATAAATTTACACCGCTGTTTACTTCAGTATTTCGGTTTAGTAATTTTGTACTCACAGTGCTCTTGGTGTGCTCTATCCTGCACTAATAAAAAACAAATGTGTATTTTCAGTTTGTCGATTGGAACAGCCTCTATGCCACCAAGGTGGACAGTTCCTACGTCAGAGTTACTGACTGCCAGCTGCATGATGATGCACGCTCTCAACTGACTTCGGGCCTGAGCGTGACAGCCTTTCTTTCATTGCTGGCTATGTCACATTCAAAATGAAACAGGGTGAATGTGTCACTAGGCTGCCCTTCATCGGAAGCAGCAGAGGTGCTTCTGGCGTCCGAGCCCAGCTCTTGGCTGGTTACCATGGTTACTATCAGCCGAGGTCGGCTGTGAGTACCACATACGTGGTGGATGGCTCTGGTGAAGCAGTTTGGCGCCAAATTCTGCTTCATCATGGGCCCATCCTTCACCAGTGAGGTCGGCATCTTCAAGCGCCTGGTGGGTGTCATCTGCAGTCGGCACGCGGGGCTGGACAGCTGCGTGGCAAGAAGACTGGCTCGGATTCGGCTGCACGTCCGCGACAGCTGGCTGCTCAGGCCTTGAAGAAGCAGCAATCCGATTATCGAGCATCAAAACAGTTACACCAGGACGCCTCCAGCCACAGATAGAGGGATAGCGGCACCGTGACCGTTTCGCTGCGTGCAGCCGCTGCCTGGTGCGTGAGTGCTGTTATCTGGCGCGGACGAGCAGCTGCTGCCTGGTGTGAGAGTGCCGTCGCTGGGTGCGGGCGAGCACCTGCTGCCTAGTGCGTGAGTGCCGTTGATTGGTACGGCGTGAGTGCCTCCTCTGCAAGCACGTGTGCGGATGACCTTGCCCAAGAGCGCTGCAGCTCAGAACAGTGTTGGAATTCTGTCCACTCTCTAGTCCAGTATTTTGCTCTCTTCAGTGAGTTATCTCGCTTCAACCTCAGCCTTCCAGGTCCAGCTAACGCCCGGGCCACGATGCTGCTGCATTCTTCAGTGGAGGTGCAAACGTTGTGCACAAATGAGTTATATTCTTAACTTCAGAATATACCTAGATTTGTATTAATTCAAGTACATAAATCCAAGTAACAAGTACATACCCTGCTAAATATACCCACTTATATTCTGTAGTCTAGAATATAACAATTCTTGAGTCCACAATATAACTCATTTGTCCACAAAGTTTGCACTTCAGCCTGTATACGCGGCGGCTGCGTGACCTGGACCCTAAAGGCTGAGGCTGAAACTGGGGTAACTCACTGAAGAGAGCAGAATACCGGACCAGTAAGCAGACAGAATTCCAACACTGGCTCGGAACGCTAGAATTACTGTTGCCCGGCATTCGATTTCTCATCCGGGACCGGTGCCGTTTTCAGCGCCGGTATGGTCACGCGTCACCAGACCCTGTTTCTTGCTCCGCGACTCCGTGTAATGCTGCCTGATTGTTGTCCCCGTTCCTGCAATCGGTTTTGCTGGCATGATAAGCGTGTCCGCTCGCGTACGATAGTGCTCTGGCTGAAGTTGACCATTTGGTATATTCGGTCTTAGAGGCTACATTAATATCGAGTGGAATGTGTGATCTGTAAAATATAAATATGTCTTCCGTCATTGCCTCAGCTATTGCGAATTCGGAACATTTTGGTTTTAAGTCGCTCGTGTTTACGAACTTGAGCTTCACGCTGCCTCTGAATGTGTATATGATGTTACCAGAGAGCCAATTATCGGGGTATCGTATCGGGTCATACCGGCTCATTTTCAAGGCCTGCTACCTAGCGGAGGATTTTGGAACCTTAAGTTGCGCCTCGTGCGCACACTCCAATGACTAAAGCCCGTAGAGCAGAAGTGGAACGCTTCACAATTAAATCGTCGTAAACTAGTCCATAAAATCCAAAAAAGCAACCAGTGCGCACAACATTGTAGAGCCGACAAAGTTATGTTAGGCAAGGACACTTCTAGATTGCGATGACGCAAGAGGCAGACTTTACTTGTTCCTGAAGCCGGTACTTGTTAGATACCAAGTACTGTGTTTTAAAAGGCGCCAAAGACGATCCCTAGCCACTAAATTTTGAAATTACGGCTATAACTTCAAAAACACCCAGAGTAAAATATAAAAAAGCACATCCAGCCATGAAGACAATAATTTTATGTGTGATAAAATTAAGTTTTAATGCACATAACTACGCTCCTGTACCCGTTGTTCCCCAGCAGCTTTAATATTGGTTCATCAACGGCCTCCTCACGAGACAGCCTGCACAAATTATTGTGATTTCTATCCCGACTTGTTCACCATCGGCTTTTCTAACTGACCAGGCGCGTAGCAAACACACGCTACCGCATTCACACACGACACACAAATGACCGTCACATCACGCGCTTGGCAACGGACGTGAGGTTCTCACATTGTTCCACCTTTATTACACAGCGAGAGAGTAAATGCATGCCTTATGAAGCATTTTGAGCATTGAGCACGCGCTAGAAGGCCATAGTTACCATCGTCAATATTATACAATAAAACGTTAAGACAACAGCGATATAGCTCAATCCTACAAAACTCTCACCATTTATGGGTCACAATAAGGTATAGCTCCACATTACTACTCATCAACCACAGCTTCCAGCCTTTGAATGGCGAGATCACCCAGCAGGGAAATGGATGAATTCGTCTTGGCACACTAGTGGCTTTATGCTTGCTCGAGTTTAAAGTTAAAAGATGACACTGTTCTCTTTCATTCAGATCTACATACTAGTCTAACTTTTTTAAGAAAGCTTTTATTTTTGCATGGTGATTTATATGCGAAGCCTTGTCAGGCCCGTGCGCTCTACTTACGCCTACCGCCAATAGCGTTTCTTTGTCTCTAATTTCTGTATTTTTTTTTTTGTAAATTTGACGCACTGTAGACATGTTGGGAAATACAAAATATACAGGGTGATGAACGTCAAATGTACGCGACAGGTTAGTTTCATTTGTTAAAATATGCCTTGTTGCTGAACGAGGGCCAATATTACATGCTGTGCAAATCGTCGCATCCGGCGCTGCGGCAACGGTGGCGCGTGTGGCGACGCGCTGGCGGAGTTGCGCGCCGAAAACTATTCACGTGCAAGTGCCCGCCGACCGAGCGCCGGCCTGCCCAGAATCGCTTAGAGATAGGCAATATCCATCAACTCTTATTATGATGACTCTTTTTACGACATCAATTCAACATGAATTACAAAATGTCATTTAAATAGTTATTTAATCTATGCAAATTTGTATGTTAATAATTTTGCATTAAAACATAGCAAAAGTTATGCAAGTTCCTCTTGGTACTTGTTCTCATATATTGCCCATTACTATCGAAAATGAGCCGCTTACCATTACAGGCGACCCGATACGTCGTTTATACTTGAGGACCCTGATCAGACCCTATCTTGGATTTGAACGTGAAATACTGGTGCCAAATAATTGTCAGTTCGTTACAAGGTTTAATTCCAGCATCTGGCCAGGCCCCGGCTATATGTCCACGTGTTTGCGCAGTCCAGTTAGGTGGAGCTCCACTATTGTGCCCGGCCTGTCCCGTGCTGGACGTGCAGATCGTGCACCGTGTGACGGCTAGGGTGGCAGGCGCCGTTACCACTGCTGACTGGCCGACTGGCTGGTGCAGGACGCTGATGGGCGCGCGTCTGTCCCGCCGGTGACAGCGGATGACTGGAACATTTCGATCAGCGTGCACCAGTTGTGCGCGTTGGACACTATTCCAGCCCGGCTCAGTATCTCCATCGCATCGGACGTAGCCCCTCCCGGCTAGACTTGCAGAATTCTGGTCCCAGCGTCCCAGCGCTAGGACCAGAACTGGTCACGGCCGTGACTGAAGCTGTGACTGGCCTGGCTAGGGCCATATGGTTAGCATTGCAGTTCCGTGGCCCGTGACTTAAGCTGTGACTTGCCAGCTCATTGTGTGGCCGTGACTAGGTTTTGACCAAATATTTAGGGTTTTATTTTTATCTACTCCCAGCACTGCGAGTAGTGTAGCGACCAAGATTACAGTCGCGCCTCTGCCTGGTGTATACTGGGAGGCGGGAAGAGGCGGATACGCCGCGGCATATACTGCTGCGGTGTCCCGCCCTGATGGCGCTTCGTCTGAGACTGGTGGGAACTATTTCTCCCACCCCAGAAGACGTCCGGAGCGGTGACGTCAGGATTGGCAACGTCAGGAGCGGCCGAATAGCAGTCCCTACAGAGCTGCACGGCTACGCCACCATCGCCGACCTAAGATAATTTACAACAGCCGAGTATCGGCTGGACTGTGCGAGACGCCTGCAGCTTTTCGGTTCGGCTAACGTGCGAACCGTTATCTGACGATCTCAACCGGGCAGCAAAGTGAGGGTGACGCATGCCTCTGCATACTTGTCGGGGCCACATCGTCACCGACATTGGCCAGTATATCTTGTTGGGATGTTTGTCCGTTCGGGGTCGTATCTAAATTGCTGGCTGGCTGGAGTCTACTGGACTCCGTTGGGACTGGTTTGCCGAGAGTCTGCAGTTGTCTCCGGGACACATTGGTAACTATACTTATGTAGAACAGAGGTACGTAGTGATGATTTTCCTCAATGGAAAGGTTGAACGTCATATTTGCACCAATCCTTCACGATATGTTGTGTGTTTTTTTTTCAATTCGAAAACGAAAAATAAATGATGATGATATTTGGTCGAAATCGCTTGTTTTGCGTACGATTTTTTCAAAGTCGCTTATACCTATCGTTAAATCCTTCGCTGCTGGTCGTCCCCTTCCGCTGTCCCTGTAAGAACGACATTTTGTGTCCACATATGCTCCAAAATAATACAATTTGCAATCTGCTCCGCGCATCTTGGGCCTAAAAATGGGCGGCTCGTCTCTCATACGGACATGCTAACCGGGGCCGTAAAGAACGCTTTATTTTGCAGTAACACGCCTTTAAATTACAATTTGTATATTTACAAATCTTCCACCTATCATAATACCTTAATTCCGCACCTCGTTGCATTTCCACACCCACATCATCGTATTTTATTTCATCCGATCCCTATATCCGCTTTGCATTGTAAGCGGCTTTCTCCAGGCCAGGGGTGTCCCCGGTCTTCGCTTGATATGGACCTGCGCAGAAAGATGCGCAGTCGGGATGAACCCACCTGGTATATATCACCTTGGGTGTAGTACCTACTTGTCTGACTAAGATTTGTCGCCGAAAACTCCACTGATAGCTATAGATTTGTCACCGATTAGAACGACAGATCGGCAACTTTTCCCAGCCTTGGTGGTCCGAGTTGACCGGGGGGCACGTCTGACCGAACTGCGTCTGGCCTAGAGTGCGGAAACTTGTACCCGGAACCAGACAAACCGCAAAGCTGTAGAACACGCAGAACCGCCGGCTTCAAACAACTAAAGATGACGAACGAATACGCCATTGGCTCTGGCTGCAGAGACGGTGCCAGCGAGCTCTCAATAGGCTCGCCAGTCGCCAGTGACCCCTGGTGAGTATGTTGTACAGCACGACATGGCTGTTATGCGGAACATCAGGCTCAGCTAATGACGGCTATTAGTCAGAAGTATTACGACTCTCGAACAAAGACGCAATTTGAACATGATACTACAACCGTGGTAAACGACCAGCATGCTAAAATTTGCGTTTGTGCCTGCAATTAGTGTTGATGAATTGGGGCATTAATTAATAGTTGGCATCCACGTTATATGGATGGCCGGCTTGCAACAATTATGTTGTTTGGAAGTTAGAAGAGCATTGAAAAGCATTAAACGTCTGCTTTCTGGAACTAAACAGTAGCATTCAAGTGCCACTTAAAGGGACACTTCCCAAAAGTTCTCAAATGTACGCCGCTTGTGGTGCTCAATATAAAGTAATTGCTGCCGAACACGATTATGACATTTGTTTCTCACAAACATTGCTCAATTTCATAAAAAATACGTTTTAAATTTGGGGTGATGACGACATATTAAGGATTTTGGAATAAAAAAAACTTTATCGCTGCCATATATGAACCAGTGTATGGCTAATGTATGGCAAAGGTAAAAACAGGCGACTGTAATCACATTTATAAATAGAGACGACGACATCGGACAGGCCCCATGTCAAAGTACATTGGGGGACTGGAATGTACAGATGTCAAACCAACTTCGATTTCTCGGTGATTCGACCTCAAATGGTTGTTTTAACTTAACCATACATAATTTCTAATCAAGCCGCAAATGGCTATCTCAACTCAAATATAATGTTAAGGGTGGCAGTTTCTTAAAAGCCATCAGCCTTTGACACAACTCTACCTCGTCCCTAGAGCGAATGCGGAATGGGAAAGCCGATGTTGGCCCGCTAGCTCCCATTGTCTCTGGATCATGTCGCGCGTGCTCCCGCTGTCCTGGTTATGTGAGAACGCGGGTGCTCCCGCTGTCCTTGGTATGGAGAACGCGTGCTCCCGCTGTCCCTGTATGGAGAACGCGGCTCCCGCTGTCCCTGGTATGGGACGCGTGCTCCCGCGTTCCCTGGTATGGAGAACGCGTGCTCCCGCTGTTCCCCTGGATATGAAACGCGTGCTCCCGCTTCCCTGGTATGGAGACGCGTGCTCCGCTCCCTGGGTATGGGAACGCGTGGCTCCGCTGTCCCTGTATGGAGAAACGCGTGCTCCGCTGTCCCTGGTATGGAGAATCGCGTGCTCGCTGTCCCTGGTATGGACGAACGCGGTTGCTCCGCGTCCCTCGTATGGAGAACGCGTTGCTCCCGCTTGTCCCTGGTATGGAGAACGCGGCTCCCGTGTCCCTGTATGGAGAACGCTGCTTCCCTTGTCCCTGGTAGGAAACGCGTGCTCCAGCTGTCCTGTATGGAGAACGGGCGTGCTCCCGCTGGCCTGGTATGGAGAACGCGTGCTCCCGCTGTCCCTGGTATGGAGAACGCGTGCTCCCGCTGTCCCTGGTATGGAGAACTCGTGCTCCCGCTCCGCACGCCTCTTGAGAATCATCCGAGTGAAATGCGTAACACCACTTATCACACCTTAACGACTACGCCGCGACGCCACCCGACGGCGCAAAGACGCCACCTGACACTCGACAGCGGCAGCGACGCCACCCGAAGACAACGCCGTGACGCCGCCATACGACGTCACAACGCCACCCGACTACGCTGCTACGTCACCCTAGTCCCTATGAGCCTCTACGCCACCCAACTACGCCACGACCCCACCCCATGGAGTCTCTACGCCACCCAACTACGCCACGAAGTCACCCCATGAAGCCTCCGCGCCACCCAACTACGCCACGACGCCACCCCATGAAGCCTCTACGCCACCCGACTACGCCACGACGCCACCCCATTGAGCCTCTAGGCCACCAGACTACGCACGACGGCCACCCCATGAAGCCCTCCACGCCACCCACTACGCCACGAACCCCAACCCCATGGAAGCCTCTAGGCACCCAACTACGCACGAACGCCACCCATGAGCCTCGTAGGCCACCCAACGACGCCACGAATCACCATGAAGCCTCCACGCCACCCAACTACGCCACGACCCCACCCCATGAAGCCTCTAGGCCACCCAACTACGCCACGACGCCACCCCATGAGCCTCTACGCCACCCGACTACGCCACGACGCCACCCCATGAAGCCTCTACGCCACTCGACTACGCCACGACGCCACTCTATGCCACCGACGAGCCAAGACGTTCGTCGACGATGAACGACGACGGGACGGCTTCGGATGTCGTCGGGATGAGGGTAAAACGGCGGGGCGGCACGACTGAGATGAGCCGAGGTCGGTCGTCAGACGGCGGGCGGCGGCGCGAGCTGGCCAGCCGGCGACACGGCTCGACCCTCTGTTGAGCGCGTCTCGATTCTCTGCCAGTCTGCTTCACTGCGAGAGCTGCACCATATGAGGGCCATATATGGGATGTGGAGAGCCGTGAAGGTCAAGCTGGGGAGAGCTGGAGGGAACCGTGAGAGATTATCGGCAGGTCAGATTGTCGGTGTTGAAGATTAAGAGATGTAAATAATGACGCCTGCCCCCTAAAATATGTGCATTGATTAACAGAGAAATGTACAAATGCAGTAGGTACTATTAAATTACTAAATTTTGGACAGATGCAGCCAAAGGCGCAACCAAGGGGGGGGGGGGCACACGAGCCCGTGCCCCCCCATACGAAATATGGGGCCCCCTCTGAGGCGGCCCCTCTTAAACGGCCCGAAGGGGCCCCCTCTGAGGCGGCCCCGTGGGGGTCCCTCTGAGGCGGCCCCGTGAGGGACCCCTCTGAGGCGACCCCGTGAGGGACCCTCTTCTGAGGCGGTCCCGAGCGGCCCCTCTCGAAGCGGCCTCGTGGGGCCCCTCTGAGGCAGGCACGTATAGACAGGATTTCGCCCGGGTGCGGCGGTGCCTTAAAAAGGACCCCCTTCCCGAGCATTTAAAGGGACCCCTCCCGAGCGTTGAAAGGGCCCAATTGGGCACTGGCCCCTCCGTGCTGACTAAGGCCAATTAGGCATGTTCAGGGGCCCTTTTGACCAGCCCAGGAGACCCTTCTAGTCTGGTCAAGAGCCTCTCTGACATACATAGGGCCCTTTTGAATTGCCCAGGGGCCCTCAGCCCCTCAGGTCCTTCCAGGGGCCCTTAAGACCTGGTAAGGAACTGCTCTGGCTGCTTTGTCACCCTACCGACATTNTGCAAACCAAACAGTTTTTGGGCTGTGGATTTCGGGTACCAGTGTGTGTTTTTAGTGTTTGCTTTCGGCAAAGTTGTACGGAACGGTTGGTTTGTATCCATTGCCTGTGCGCGAATCTACCAGCGTATGCACTGCTCGCTGTGTCTGCCATCGTGTCTGTCAGTTCACGCCCATCTGCTGACGTGCGCGACCTGCCCGCCAGGTTCGCCACCGTCGTGCTCAGCCTGGTCTCGCTGAAGTTCGTGGCTGTCAGCTTCACGGAGACGGTGAAGAGCTCGGCGCCACTTTTTACGGTCATCATCACCAGGTGTATGCTGGGTGAGTTTCACATGGTTTCACTTATCGCAGAGAACTGCACGTGTGCGTGGCATGGGATCCGTGCAGGTGTTAAAACGATATCCTGCTGGCTTATCTCATTCATTGCTCGTTTTTATTGCTTTTTAATGATGACGTGTGTAAAATTAGCTGGCAGTACATGACCAATGCCTGAGAAAACTAAAGTGTTTTGCCCTCTGTGCCCGTATTCACAATCGAATTATGCCCTTACCCGAGTGTAAATACCCCAAGGTAAGGGTTAACGCGCGTATTCACAATAAAAATCTATCCCTAACTCAGGTAATTGGTATGACGCCTTATCTCGGTGGTTGGGCGTTACGGCGCAAAAGTCCGTAAATGGTATTCACAGAAACGACTATCAAGGGTGTTCAGGTCAGGTTGAGGTGACCTGTGTTGACCTTGGGCGGTCAGGTGAAGGTGACCTTGTGTATGAACCTCTGGGCGGTCAGGTGAGTAACCTGTGTTGACCTGCTGGTTGCGGTCCCAAGGTAAAGAGGTGACCTGTGTTGACCTCTTGGGCGATCAGGTGACGTGTTGACCTGTGTTGACCGTCTGCCGTGGTCAGGTGAGGTGACCTTGTGTTGACCTCTCCGCTGGTCAGGTGATGGTGACCTGTGTTGAACCGCTGGGCAGGGTGCAGGGTTGAGGTGGTCTGTGCTTTGACCTCTGGGGAGTCAGTTGAGGTGGACCTGTTGACCTCTCCAGTGGTCAGGTTTGAGGTGACTGTGTGACTCTGGGCGGTCAGGTGAGGTGACCTGTGTTGACCTCTGGGCGGTCAGGTGAGGTGACCTGTGTTAACCCCGTGTGTCTCCGTGGTCAGGTGAGGTGACTGGGTACCTGGTGAACTGCTCGCTGATACCAGTGATGCTGGGTCTGGCGCTCTGCTCCTCAAATGAACTCAGTTTCGACGTCCGCGGCTTTGCGGCTGCGCTCGGCACCAACGTGGTCGAGTGCTGCCAGAATGTGTACTCCAAGATGCTCATATCGGGCGACAAGTACAAGTACACGTGAGTATACAGTTACCGAAGTTCGTGAAGCTCTGTCAGAATTGACTCAAGGCTTACATGACTTGCAACATTTCGGGTATTCGTGTATTTTGGTGCATTCAGCTGGTTGCACTTCTATTTCGAGCTTCCATTGGAATGTGACTTGCAGATTTCACACCATTTTTGAAAGGGGTTAACTTGTTTGTGTCCTACGTTAGACTTTAACTGGAGGGCAGTCATCTCATAACCAATGCTTATTTACATTTATACAGCTTTTCCGTGGTGGTAGATTAGAGTTTTGTGGCACCACAACTACCGCAGTGTTATGGCGCCCGACACTACTTTTTGTATTCATCCTTGGTGTTACATTGTCCTTCGTGCTTGACGGATTGACCAAGCTGTAGTTTTACCATCTCCTTCTCGCCCGACAGACCAACAGAGCCGCAGTTTTACACCGCCTCTCCCGCCCGGCAGGCCGACAGAGCTGCAGTTTTACACCGCCTTTCCCGCCCGGCAGGCCGCAGGCCGACAGAACCGCAGTTTTACACCGTCTTTCCCGCCCGGCAGGCCGACAGAACCGCAGTTTTACCCCGCCTTTCCCGCCCGGCAGGCCGACAGAGCTGCAGTTTTACCCCGCCTTTCCCGCCCGGCAGGCCGACAGAGCTGCAGTTTTACACGTCGCTGTCGTCGGTGCTGGTGCAGCTTCCCGTGACGTACTTCCTGGTGGGGTCGGCGCAGCTGCAGACCCTGAAGCCGGAGATGCTGCAGGCGCTGGCGCTGAACGGGCTCTCCTTCCACCTGCAGAGCTTCACTGCCTACATCCTCATGGGCTACATCAGCCCCGTCACCTACAGGTGGGTGGAACGCGCCCCGCCTTGCTGTGTCATGTGTTTAGACTTGTGGTTGGACTCTCCGAATGGAATATATCACTGATGTGACTTTGCATGGTTGCAAAATTTACAGATGTAGGATGAATGGAGGGATAAACAAATTGTTTGTTTGATCAAAAATGATGTGAAGGTGTCTGAGTCTAAAAAGACGAAAATTAGGGTCGGCATCTTCATGTGTTTTAGCTGGAAACCCCATATTGTATGATATATTATCTGGCAGCATAAGATAATTTTGTCATCCCCTCACTCTCAATTTCGCCACACTGACTTTGAGTCATGTAACGAAGACGGGTTTTGACCTTCGCCCCCGCGTCGTGTCGCCAGCGTGGCCAACACCCTGAAGCGGGCGCTGCTCATCTGGTTCTCGGTGGTCATCTTCGGCAACTCGGTCTCTTGGCTGAGTGGCGTGGGCACGGCCACCGTGCTGCTGGGCGTGCTCTGCTACAACCGGGCGCAGCAGCGCGAGGCGGCCGACCGTGCCCACGCCGCGCCGCCGCCGCTCCAGCCGCCTGCCCCGCCGCCGCCTCTGGCAGTGGAGCAGCCGGAACAAGTCACCGTGGGACGGTAGGAGCGGCGGAGAGCGGGCGTTGTGAAGCTATCGCCTACAGCGGGCCACGAGGGCGTGGTAGTGTTAGAGATGGTGACCCGCGGCTGATGAAGTACTTAAAGGGCGAGGGCGGGCTAGCTCCGGCTCGGTCCCGGCCCGTGTCGCCCTCTGTGGTGATTTGTCGGCCGGCTGGGGCGGCGTCGTGGGCGCCATGAGAGGACCCTCTTCTGTGGAACTCGGCGACAGGGGTGTTTGTCTCAGCCGCCGGAGACACAGGTCACAGGCAGTGGGGGTAGGCGGGTTGTGATTAGTACGAGGAACGGAAAGCGAATGTGAGCTCTCTATGAGGTGGGTACGGGAAGTGTTGTTTCCCGGTTCAGCACGGTTTTTGGATGAGTTTAGTAACGGCCAAGCACGGCTGATAGAATATTTGGCCCCTGGGTGGTTTGTTTGACGTCTGATGTGGGGGCTGGTGCCGGGCTGTTTTCATTTGCAACTTTAGAGGTTGTGTCACAATTTATGTGAAATGGAAAACCAAGTCTTCCTGATAGCTGTTCTCGCTCATGCTTACAGAGTTGCACAACTTCACCGTGTGTTGTACCTTTCTCTCCCACCTTCCCGTTGGTATGACAAAAAGGAATTCGCATTTCCTAAACGATACACCTTTGCATTGTCATTGCCAAGTACCTTCAGGCATCTATTTTTCATCTATAATTTGTATCGTCGCCCATTTTAGGTGCCCCTGTTTCTGCCCCTGTTTCTGTTGAGTTGCCTGTTTTTTGTTATGTCGTTGCCAGTTAATGTACATGTCTTACGATCCATGTGCGTTGTTCAATTGAGGAGTATAAAGCATAAGGCTCAATCCACTTCTACCGCGATTCCTGGTCTGGTTGGCCGTTATTAAGAGTTTCAGTTTAGTTATCAAAATGATTTTGTTGGTATTGTAAATTGTTATTGTATAATTTCTATCCTTCTCAATTTCGTTAGTGTATTATTGAGAAGTAAAAGAACGCAAGTGCTTAAATAACGTAGGTAAATTCATGTTATTGATAATTGGCATCCATAGTGACAGCATGTAATTTACTGTTTTGTTTTTGCATGACACTGTTCTTTGGACAATGTTTGACTTTTTCCTCTGAAAGAACCTCCCTATTAAGTTGTTTAGTCTATCCATTGACAACAGCACGTGGGTCAGAGCTCGGATGTTGTTTTAATGTTAGTGTAGGAGTAAGACGCTGTAAGTCGTGTTTGGTTGGGATTCATTTGGGATATTCTTTAGTATCTGAGTGTGGTGGAGCATCGGTGTCGACTTCGCTGGCCCAGTGGCTGCACTTGACTCTTCATGCAGAGCCACGTGGCTGTGAGACACCTGTGGATTCACCGAGTATCGTTAGCGTATTATCTACGGCCTGCCACCCTCTAGTTTTGGCGCGAGCGAGACGCGGGTCGTGTCGTTTTTTTTTCGGTTTTATCAACGCATAGCATCCACGCACGCGGGTGTTCAGTTTGTAGGACCGTGCGTGAGGAGTAATGTTGTTAGTGTTTACCGGTCTCAACTCTCCGCTTTCGTAGAACGGATCCTAATCTTGAGGAACGACTAAATTGGCCACAAAACTTTGATTGTGTTGCGTTAGCTTCGTGCGCCACCTTCACTGGAGCCCGTCGCGCCACTGTCGTCACCTCTGTGCAGCCGGGTTCGCACGCGCCCCCGCGCCCCGCGCCAGCCGCCGCGATACAGTATCCTGGTGTTGCCCATATCGGGCTCTATTTTTGGTAATACGGCGCCGTGGAGACTTCGGAGGCATATTCCCGATGACCAGTGCGCTACAAGTGTGTCTGACTACTCGTAGTTGCGCATCTTAATGACTGTTTACGGCTCTTTTTTCGCCGGGTGGGGAAAAGTAATTTGTGTTTTCCAGACTAATGGCTGGGGTAGACTCACTGGAGGGCTTTGGAAGAGGGGTTACTATTTTGGACCTTAATTATAGTGATATATAGTCACTGCTTTTCTAATGAGGTGATATTGTTACAGCTTCGTGTGTGCCGACGGCCAGATACTGTATTGATTGCATGATCTCCGGCACGTGGTTTTTTAGGCGCATCAAAATTGGCCTATATTGCTCAGTATCCACGGTCTTGGTTTTACCTGCTGTGATAATTGTACTCAGACGGCCGGCGCGTAGAGTGATTAAGTGAGCATCTGCCTTGGTACTCAGCCCTGTACTTCCAGTACGAGGCTTTTCCGTGATTTTTATGGCCTTTGCTGTTGCCTTCGGCTTCTGTCCGCGATCACGAGCTCCACTTGCCATGCCCACACGTCTTTTCTAGCTATTGGATTTTATAGGGGTTCCGGCCCTTGTACATCGTGACTTCCGAATCCACGGACCGATCGCCGCAATGACATGTATCTCGCTGTAGGTGAGTGCCTTTGTGTGTTCGCCTTGCTGCGGGGAACCCATATATCATATCTCTTTCAAGTGTGACTCCGTTAGCTAATGCAAACGCACCTCGTAGGACACTTGAGTTGTCAGTTTGTGCTGTGTAGACTTTACCATTTGCATTGTCTCCACATCTCGTTTCGTTACTCGCCGGGGCCGCGCCGCTGCCCTTCTTCATGCTCAATTAACTGGATATCACAGGTTGGTTGGGTGACACTGGTCGGTTGTGACCCTAATTGTGCCCTGTTCCATTCCCCCACAGCCCCTCGCGCCACCCCCGGTACGCAGCCTTTGCCGTCTGCTGCGTCATCTCCCGGTCTGCCCACATGTTTCGGTTTCACGCCTCCCGGTTTGCACCTTCCAGGTCCAGGTGCCATGACTCCACTCGCCTTCCCCGCACTCGCGGGCATTTTGCTCTGTGGGCACACCTCCCGTCCATACACTTGACTCCTGTGCAATACCGTCATATACCTACGTCACCAGTTTTGCCATCACGAGTACTTACCTCATTTCATTTGTTTCGTACTCTGGTCCGTCATCCAGGCTGATTTTCACATGACGTTACTGAGTTTCTTCCCCTTCGGCGGCCTCACTCAGTCCCATACGATTTGTTCTGCCTTTGTTTTCACCAGGTATTTTTACCCGTGCTTTCCACCCTCTATTTCGTATTCTTCCCATTTTTGGACCTTTTGAATTTTGGTCGTGAATTTTTTCCTACACAGTTAACTTTACTTTACTTTTGGGGGTCCATACATTGCACACCAGAACTCCAGCTTACAGAGCACTGTCTTTTTCGATCTTGGATGTCCTTTTTTCGGTTTGCTTTGCTACAGTCTACTTCACGCACTTTTTGCACCATTTTCGTCTTTTCACCCACTGACGTCCCTCCGTCCATTCTTTTCCACCTTCTCCCCACACTTCCTGCACCTCTAAATGCACTTGTTTCTTGTCGGCTACTCCTGCACATTTCCGCGCTACACCTTGATGCGTGGGTTTTTGCACCCACCTCAGGGAAAGGTCGCTTTCACTCACGACCCGTCGGCGAGGGTTACCCATGACACGGATGGTATTTTGGAGACCAAGTATGGCCCGATACTACACTGAATTTCAGGCAATATTCTGTATTTTTGACTGACTTGTGCTCCCTAAAGTACTAGTCGTTGGAATCAGAAAATATGTTGGCCAACCGAATAACGTTGGCCGGACCTACGACGCCGGAATCAAAGCGCCATCTGGTGACCAAAGATGAGTTAAATCGTTTGGAATTAGTAGAAATGGTTTCCAAATTCATAATCTTTTGCTAGAGTGCCATATCCAAAGACGGGAGGCTGAAAATGGTCATGATGAGGTGATAATCAGTTTGGCGGCTAGATCGGGTTCTGGCCATAGTGGGTGGTGCAACGCCTCCAAAAGTGCAGCGAAACGTGAGTGTTTATCTCAGATGCCCGTTCGTTGGAACCTGGAGGATTAGGAGTGTCAACTACCGGAATGCATCATTGGAAGCTGAGCTCACGCGGAACCCAGCGAACTGTAAATTTGTCAAAATCACGAGCGCTTTTTAAATTGAAATTTGTCCAGTTCGCGCCCCTTTCGTTTGCCAGGGATGTTCGCGTATGGTACGGCGACAATGCAGACCAATGTCTCCATTCGTCCTGCTTCTGGCAGACAAGGTCTCATAGAATGCAAAGCCATTAGATGGTTTGGTTGATTGCACGTCTGCATCAAAGCCCAGCGCTCCCGGTGTCGGCACTAAGGCGCACTCCCAGCCGCGCTTCACGCGCAGAATCGCCCCTCGCGATGCGCGAGCTGAGCACTGCGCGCAGCCGACCCGGCTTACGGAGCGAGCTCTCGGAAATTGACGGACAAACAGTGCATCGCATGTTGAAATACCTATCACTGTCCACTGGCCCGATTATCCAAGGAGTTCGAGACAAATTTCTAGCCAGCTCCGATCGCTACAAACGGTACTTTTGGACAATGGTATGCACCATATTTGTCATGCGTAGCCACTGACCGGGACCCGCTTGACTGGCTGCGCCGACCCGGCTCAGCCAACTTCGAGTCTGTACACGATGTGACGTCAGAGGTCACGGCGCGGCCGCCGCCGGTCATGACCTGACTCTGACCGGCCGGCCGGCGGTGGCCGCGCAGTGGCCTATGACGTCCTCTCTGACGAAGGGTGGGGGTGTGGGGCATCATGACCCCCGTGCCCCTCCCCTTGACTACGTCCCTGCCCCATTCCCAATCAACAACTTTTCGCTGACGGCGACCACTTGGCTTTTCTGGATCCCCCCAATATCAAAGGCGTGGCGGAGCCCCTGGAGTTACCCTGCTATCCCCCATTCGTCCCGGCTAGGTCGCAATGGTGAACATAAGAGACATGGGATCAAGATCCAAAACATTAATTCAGTTGACCGAAAATGGACACATTTCTTGATTTATATCAAACTTTTACTCTAATAAGTATCCTTTATATAAGACAACGAAAAAATTCCGAAGAAATTCGACTTTTTAATTTGTTTCAGACTTTTTTAAATTTGGCTCCAATACGACGTTTTTGCTATTCTGAAGTTTGATGAAATTTTAATCTCCCTTAACCAAAAATCATAACACCGGTTTTGACCGATTTGCATACGAGTCCATGTATTTACGTAACCCGTGACCGATTGCCACTAGACTTTTATCATTCGATCTGCCATTTAAGGTAATTTCCAGAGCAGCAATGCTAAATCTGAACGCGAGTGCTTCAAAACTGCGCGAGTGCTTCGAACATTTTGTCCTAAAGGGAGCGACGCTTTTTTAGAAAAGAGCACTCAGATATCTAAACTACAATCTGTCAACAAAGCAACAGGAAAGATAGTCTGATTAAAAATCGCGACTTTGGACGTCAAGGTCTATAAACATCGAGGAAGCACTGTTAGTTTGTTAATCAACTTAAAGTTGGCATGTTTCAAATACCGCCCGGTGATGCCCGAACGGTGTACTGACTGCAGACAGATGATTCCGGGACGCCGAGCCGAACTCGCAACTTTTCATGCGCTTACCCACATTCAGATAGCCATACCTGTTTATTGGGGTTTTCGGGCGCGCCGACAACTAAGGTCAATTTGCGCCCATTCAGATAGTCATATCAATGAAAAAGCTGAAAAGCCTACACATTTCACAAATGGCTTCATACAAACATTTCTGGAAAAATAATAAGACTATCTGATCACGACCAAGAAAGCTCGCCCTGTTACATATGGATATGGGGGTAACCCAGGGAAGTTGTATCCTGACGTTTAACCGAGTACGATACAAATGAGTTTCAGCCAGCTGGCAGGCTCCGGCCTGCTGCACGTGCCAGCCGTCACAGTTTGCCTCAGCACTCAGACAGTGAGCTCTTGGCGACAACTTGGTGACAATGAGCTCTTGGCGACAAACAGCACCAAGTCCATTTCCCATCACTGTTTATTGATACATTTGGAAAAAAGATATCGCGATTTTTTTAAACATACCTTAGTGAAAACATTAACACTTTTTTACGCCAAAAAGATCGCCTAGCAACACCTTGCGGACACAAAGTCCACACGGCACAACACAGCCGAAACCGTGAAGTGTCACATCACGCCTTACAAACACCTTAACCATTGCAAAACACTGGAATGCTGTGAAGATTTAACTGATTGACACCTACGGTGCACGACTATTGCACATTTTCAATCACAGGCATCCGTCCTCCCGTTTTGGTCCTCGCAGAACAACCGGCTACGTAGCGCTGTACGGCGTTTTGGACGCACAAGTCATAGAGTTCCGTACCCCAGGAGTCACGTGACCGACTGAAGTCCGGAGATCGGGTGGGGAGGGCGAACAAGCAGCACATTCAAACACGCAGGAAATAATATCAACACGTCACACAAACACAGCCCAACTCCAGTCAGAATCGCCGCACCTTCACGGCACGGTCCTGTTATTGATAAATTATGGATCGCCAAGCATTCTCTCGTTTACAATTTTCACTGCACATATGACAAATACTCGGGCAGTTAGATTTACCAGGCAGTAACACACGATTTAAATTGATGCATTTAAATTTTAGTTGGATCAAACAATTATTGAAGCCAATACAAAAATAAAATTGCTGCAACGCGTGAGCTGCGCAAACATAACAACACAATTAGGCACAACAGTAACAACCTTATTCGTTATTGAATGAAGAAGGGCGAGTAACGAAACGAGATGTGAGACATGCAAATTAAGCTACCAACTAACTCAAGTTGACTACAGTGCTTTGTGCACAGTCACATTAAATTTGGTTCCGGTGCAAGCAATACATGCATTGCATATTCATTCAGGCCTGAAGCTATAAAATCATCTGGGTTTCTACCGACGCGAACCGAACTCGGCAGTCAGCATGTATTTCATTCCTTAATTTCACAAGTAAACCAGACCTGGATACTGGATAGGCCAATTTATGGATAGAAACAATGCAATAATGCATCATCAGATCTGAGT
>VOPJ01011897.1:5000-21696 GCA_014673585.1 Semibalanus balanoides | reverse complement strand
ATGCCTTAGCAACATTTTTTTCTCGATTGCCCCCCCAGTGAAAATTTCTTAGCCGAGGCCCTGCCAACAGCTGTGCTATGAATGCAACCGCCGTTTTCTCGCAATTATCTTAGTAACATTACGGCGGAATCCAGACTCCTTCAACATGATCGTATTTGTTGTGACCACCGGACCAGCGATTTGTATTGTGCCGAGTCGGAGCGACACAAGGCTGGCTCATCGGATGCAAGCCCACGCGTTGCGGGCGCGGATGTCAAAAGCCGCCGTGACGCAAACAATCGTCGCCTGACAAACATATTCTAGCATTAGGTAGACATTGCATGGAAATTTGGTATTATGAATGCTGATAACTCAAATGATCATGAGACTGCTGATAGCTTCCAACTTTGGTACGGCGGCGGCTGAGGGTGTTTTCAATGGTGGGATTCGATCGGTTGTGCTCGTTTCAATCCATGCCGACTAATCGATTGGGGTGTCGTAGCATTTTTCCAGCCGGCGCTTAACATTTTGTACTTGCTTGGTGATCGCATGCAAACGCAAAACTGCGAAAAAATATTCCAACGCAAAATTGCGTTTAAATAAAAAAAAATATTAGCCACCGTCTAGTGCGCGATGTCCTGTAGAACCTGGTGGGTATCTCAGGTACATACATGCGAACGTTGGTCCACAAATAACCCAGCGAAAGCTCATGGAACAGATTTGGCACACGAGTCACGACCAGACGCAATCACATCAGCTAGCGGCAACAGCGGGTCCCCCCCCCAGCTAGCGGCAACAGCGGGTCCCCCCCCGCGGGTCCCCGCCCGCTGTCCAGTGTCTACAGATCGATAGCGCGTGTATGTCCTTGTTGGATTTAGTCACCTGTCTGCGGCCGGCTGTCAGTGTGTGGATCCAATAGTAGCACAATGACCCACGGGGCCACGGCTACCAGACGAACCTTCGCTGTTGGCGCGTTGTCCATCAGCAGCGCAGACTTAGACTTATACTGTATTCGGGAACATCCACAGTAAAACCGTGGCCTTTCAGCAGAGCCTTTCGTTATAATGAATGCGTATAGGCGGATAGAGAACAATGTTATGTCTGCGGCGAGACGAGATGCTGCCAGCTGCAGGCGCTGCGCTGCTCAACAGACAGGCTGAAATAGATAAGGAAATAACAAGGGACAGTGTAAAATTCACATATTACAGCACCACGTATAGAGGGGATATGATAGCGTGGGCGCAATGCCCCACTGCCTGGTCAACGTACCGGGCTGCGTGCGATCGTCCACTGTGGCCATGGCTGTATCTTTTTCTCCTCCTGTTTTCACATGTGGCGTCCTCGCAAACAATGTTTTAGTCTGTCGCCCACTTTTTCCTCGCTGGAACCTCTGACTCAATTCCTCACCCTCCCTCCTTCACTCACTAACTCACTCACTCACTCAATACCTCACTCACCTCCTCACTCAGCGCCTGCTCATTTCCTGCGCCACACTCATTTCGGCTGAAACCGCCACCGGGCAATCCCGCACATCCGTAGCCCCATGCCTCGAACCCCTCCCCATCGACCCGCCTCCCGGAGCCACTCACTCCAAACTCCCTCCCCTTTCGCTCCCCAGCCCAGCATCGTCGGTGCCGACGGCGTGCGTCGGCCGCCTGCGCGCGCGACGATGACGTCATGGACCAGCTGTGCGCGTGGCCGACCGGCCGACCGGCCGACCGGCTGCCCCTGCCGCCACGAACGGGAGGAGTGAGGAGAGAACAGTGCGGCGAGCGCGGGCGTCCGCTGCCGGTGTGTGTAGGGTGTGCGGCGGAGCTGGCCGGCGAGTGGTGAGAGGAGGTGTGTAGTGCCGGCGGTGCGCGCTGGTGGGGGCAGAGCGGTGGAGACGGAGCGCAGAGCAGAGGAGGACTGCCTCAGGCCAGGTCAGTGGTCAGCTGGTTAGAGGGGGTGTCAGGGCGCGGCTGCAGGTCGGGCCTCCATATGCATGAGTTTTAGGCTGAGGTGTGGGGCTTTCGTTATTTGTATTGCTAGAGTCTTGAATCTAGACGGATCTGGACATGTGGTCCTGTCTGGAATTTCAACACATGCGGTAGACAGTGTATGCAACCGGAGTCATTGGTGCATTGCCCTCAGCTGACTAACTTGAATTAATAGGTGCACTCTAGATATGTATCTGCAGCGAGCTGAAATATTGCCCGTGCGGTGCCTTAATAGGCTGGGACTCCGCACTGCGCCACACTCGTGAAGTCTGGAGCCTGCATTGGCCGCACTCGTGAAGTCTGGAGCTGTTCATAGCACCAAATATGGGAGAATAGAAGCAATATGGGCTATGGCCAATGGCCATGTGCCGCTACAGATATCGCAGTTGTTGTCAAGTTACAAGCGAGAATGATAACACGGGATGTATGTTTGTCACATTATTTAAAGTTATGATCTCGGCTGTTGAGTATTGATATGGTTGCCTCACATTCAGTTCTAGTGCACATTATCTCTATAGTAACTTTTTTGACGAAACCGGTCTGCTATTTTACAAGTCTGTCAATAGCCGTTTTCACGATGGATTATTTTGCGCGAAATGTTTTAAACATTCCAAATGTTTTAAAATGTTTTAGTAGTAGCCGTTTTTACGATGAACCAATTTGCAAAAAATGTTTTTACCCTCTCCCTACTGGACCGAAGGGCGAGGGTTAAAACATTTCTCGCAAATTAGTCCATCGTGAAAACCAGCTACTACCAAAACATTTTAAAATATTTTAAACATTTCGCGCAAAATAATCCATCGTGAAAACGGCTAATATGTGCTTTATTCATTCGTAAATTCGTCAATCCTGATTCATGAGCTGACCTTGTCCGGGGAGCCAGTTGACCTCTGTCAGGTCACTGTCGTCTGTCCCGGGGTCAGCGGCGGTGCCGAGTCAGCCGACGCAATGTCTGCCCCCCCCCCCGACAGCGGTCACTCGCCGCTCTCGATGCAATGAACTCCACTGACCACCAGCTCTCCTGCTATACGCGGTGCGGCCTGCACGGAATTTAGACGAGCGAATCAACGCACACCATAGGTGTAACTAAGCTTGGGTGTATCATAACGGCCTCGTCTCGCCCTAGTTGATCCCCATATGTCATCACAAGTGGTTTGCTGTGAAGGTAGACATGTAGACATCGGGGTTAAAAGTGGCGGATGCGTGAGGTGTTTCGACGCCATGACATCACGGTGCTATTTCGATCTTAGGCGGCATGTGGTGACTATTTTAAAACGTATGCAGTGTCGTGGTCGAGACGTCAGCTGATCGATCGAAACTGCCTTCATTTGTAACGTGCATAACAATCGGAGTGTATTCCAATTCAGCTCCACGGTGCATCTGACAAGCTCAGAATTATGCAAAGTAAATCGACTATAATTTGCTGGGTTTCTGCATCCTTTTGCAGTGCCAATGCACCAAACAACTCTATTTAGAGCATCTCTTAGAGCAAAATTTAAAGATGTATGACTCTTTCACTAATTTGCACTAAGTATTAAGCTTTCTGAGAAGCACAGTTTGATTAACTATATGTGTATTCGTATAATAAAGCAGCTTCGCATTTCTCTACTACCGGTTGACATTTAGTAAGATCTACGCAGGTAACTGTAAGCAGTTTCCAAGCCAACTAAACACCGTAGTGTCGGGCTTTCTCTTTGCACCAGCAAATGACTTACTTCACCAGCACGAACTGAGTTATATGGTCTGAAATGGTCCTCTAATACTCTTTGCACCAGCAAATGACTTACTTCACCAGCACGAACTGAGTTATATGGTCTGAAATGGTCCTCTAATATAATGAGTTTTGCCACTTCCTGTCACCAGGCGCTGGCGGAAGTTTTTGCTCGAGCTTAGGACCCTACAAATAAGGAACAAGAGCGTACTATATCTCTCTGCGGGTCTTTTTGTCGCATGGTCTCTGTCAGTAGAATATTACCAGGTATGTCGGCAGAATGGAGACATGTCGTCAGAGATTTGGTATAAATAGAACAGCTGCTCTTTTAGACCCCGGCCTCATTGGGCGCCGCTTATCTTGTTATTTTGTCCCACGAGCTTTGTATTCCTCTTGTGAAGCATTGCTCAGAAATGGTAGCTCCAACTCAACTTTCATTATAAGATCCCTGGATGAATACCGGCACCGTCCGTCTTGGGTTCGTACCAGCAATATCAGTACTGCTGACTAAATTATGAAGACGTGTGTGCAGTCTGGACGTTGGCAGACAGACGTTGCAGTGGACGTTGGACGTTGGCAGGTGTGCCTCTGCGGCACGTTTCGCTCCGTACGTTGTCCCGTGCGACTCCCATCAGAAGCGGGCTGAAGCCAACGCTGCAGCCAGTTTTACAATCACTTCGGCTGAGGAGAGGAAACAAACCATCTATCTGATGCCGACTTCAGTCTATGCGGCCAAACGGAACGCAATCAAGACACAATTCAACCCATTAAAATGGTCAGCACAATCGTTTTTACTCAAAATTGTAGATTGCTTTGTTGATACTCGATGTCGTTTGTATGTGATATTTAGATTAAGAACTGTGCCGCAAAGCCCTTGGCATAGATAACAGTAGACTACTGTAACAGTAGTCTACTGTTATCTTCTATGCCCTGGGTAATCTTCAAAATTGTTATTCAAATGCTGTCATGTCATGTCATGTCATGTCATCAGTCATGTCATGTCTCAGCTATGTGTCACGGCGCGAGGTCATTGCCCTAGTAACGGATGTCGGCGTGGGTTACACGCGCCGACACTGAAAAAGCCGCCGTCACAGGGCTCACAGGGCTCACTACCCCATCCAAGGCTGTCTGGGTTCGGTGGGCGAACCTTTCTTCTCTTGTCTGCCGGTCGGGTGAGGGGAAAGGGACCAGAGGGTGACAATCTCGGGCCGCTGACACCACCGGCAGCAGCCTCTGTCGTTCACGGCCGCCGGCCGCTCCCGATGTCGATAGGCAGATGCCGGGATGAATAGTGATGGAAACTTGCGACACAATTATAAACTTTGGAGCGTGTAAAACCCGTCGCTTCGAGTCCTCGAAAGTTTTTCATTAGCTACTACTGACTATGTGTTACAATGCAAATTCAACCAAGTTTCGATATCCGTGAAGAATGTTCTTGTCAGTGTTTTTATCTTAGACTGAGAGACGCAGCGCCACGAACCAGCATCCTTATGTACTGCTTGCCACGTCCCACCTCCATTAAGTACTGCATGTCACTACCCATTTATTTACACAGTACTGCGTGTGAGTTGGCTGACTGCTAATAAATCCATCGCGGGCAATCTCGATCCCATGTGCACACATGCGGATGGGACTGTTTCCGATTCCATCGAGATGTGGGCGGTCACGATGTAGGTGCCTCAGCCGCTGCGGCATCGCAACTAGTCTCTGTGGACGCTGCACATGTGCCACTGCACTGCCGATAATTCATGCGGCCTGTTGCTCGCGTAGTTCCGGCTGGCGTCGTGCCTATCCAAGGACATGCTGTCCGCCGGAGGCTGCAGTTGGCGTCCTCTCTCCCCTCCAAGGTGACCTGCCATTCCACCGCCTGTCGGCCGCCGCACCGACTCCATCACGGCTCTCCAGCAGGCACCCAGCAGGCACTCCAGCAGGCACCCAGCAGGCACCTGCATACCTGCCGCCTGTCTCCCTGTCTCCCTGGAGCCTCGCCCCTGTAATCATGTACTGGCCCGGCCGGAGATCGACGTACGGAGGGTGGCTGCGTAGTGTGGACTGGCGGGAGATATTCGCAGCTGTCTCGCGTCTCCAGCCGGGAGCCGGGCGTGGCGTCCCGAGGTCGCGCGTGTGACCAGTCAGCACACCCCGGTGTCCCGGGGAGGGGTAGGGGGGGGGGGGTGCTGTGACCCTGTGGTGACCGTGTCCACCTGGTCTCTGATTGGTGGACGGACAGGGAGGAACGGTGTTAAGTAAGTAAGTAAGTATATGCGCTTTGGATGCGGCACCCGTCTGGGGACTCCGTAGTGACCCGTGGCGTATAAACAGCAGCGGAGTGGTGGTGCTGGCAGCCTGAAGCTTCGGTGCTATTTAACATTGGCCCTAAGGCATACTAGAAAATAAATTAGTTAAAAAATTGCCTTGCTGTTCTGAGTTTCGAGAAAGCAAAAACGTCACTGTACCTTATGTTGCTACTTGACCATATATCCATTGTAAAATGGTCGATATCTGATTTGTTCCAATATTATCCCCAAGGTCCAGACATTGTGTTTAGCCAGCAGAAACTTCTCCATGTCCTCAGTGTTTGGGCAACAGCAGATAACAACTTCCGTAGAAGCACCAGCCACACCAAGTCAGTAGTCTTCACCATTGTATCCAGATGAGATTATATACATTATACGCTTACACATCCATGTCATTGACGTGCTGGCCGTTTTGACGTTGTCATGGGAACAAGTAGTCAAGTGGCTGTACACTATGTAGAGCTGCGACTAAGGAGTCGACCTGGAGCTGCCACTGCTTTTTAGACCCACTGCTGCAACTTATTAGTCTTTCAGCATCGTTAATTTTATTTAGGCTCACTGCTCCTGAGTGCTCCTGTCTGCTCCTGTCTGCTCCTGTCTGCTCCTGTCTGCTACTGTCTGCTCCTGAGTGCTCCTGTCTGCTCCTGTCTGCTCCTGTCTGCTCCTGAGTGCTCCTGTCTGCTCCTGTCTGCTCCTGTCTGCTCCTGAGTGTCCCTGTCTGCTCTTGTCTGCTCCTGTCTGCTCCTGTCTGCTCCTGTCTGCTCCTGTCTGCCCCTGTCTGATCCTGTCTGCTCCTGTCTGCTCTTGTCTTCTCCTGAGTGCTCCTGTCTGATCCTGTCTGCTCCTATCTGCTCTCGACTCTTCCCGTCTGTTGCCGTCTGTTGCCGTCTGTTGCCGTCTGTTGCCGTCTGTTGCCTTCTGTTGCCGTCTGTTGCCGTCTGTTGCCTTCTGTTGCCGTCTGTTGCCGTCTGTTGCCGTCTGTTGCCGTCTGTTGCGTCTGTTGCCGTCTTGGTTGCCGCCTGTTTCCACCTGTTACCATCTGAACTGACCCCAATTACTGGTGGCTCTATCATCGGTGGGACGGCGGCTGCTAGGTCGCTGGCCGCCGTCAGGGCTGACGGATTGGGTGCATCTTCAGCGGACACGGCTGGGAGCCTGGCGGGAGGAGGCTATCCATGAGCTGAACCGGGGAGAGAGGGTCTCCTCAGGATGGGAGAGGGAAAGAGGGTGCTCCCACTCATAGGCGGATCCAGAAAGTGTGATTTTGACAGTTTGGGGGGGGGGGCAAATCCCAAAATTTATCGCATAATTCTGAAAACTCATCGGATTTTCGCTTGCTTATGTATCATAACTGGATTTAAACAAACTTTCCTTGTAAAGTTGCTTAGTTTTACCGACAAACTCATGGAAAATGTGCTCAAATTTGCGCCGATTTTTGGGTGGTTTGGGGGGGCATGGCCCCTTTGGCCCCCCTGGATCCGCCCTTGTGACCAGATAACGGCCGGATAAAGAATAGAGAGGAGCAGAGAGAAAATGGATAAACAAATACAAAGAGGGTGGAGAGAGGAAGAGGAAGAGAAAGCAATAGGGAGAGAGAAGGAGGACGAATAAGAGAGAGCTATTGAAAGATATGAAAGCTACAATTGAAAGCTATGGAGGGTTGGTAGAAGAGAGGATGGACGGAGAGAGGGAGATAGACCAAGGGCCCAGGGGTGTTGGCTGACTACAGTCAGTCAGGATAACTAGCCATCCTCACTTGCTGCAAGAAACAACCGCCAAAACCGCCAAACGGAGTGACAGAGATTGACGTGTCGTAAACAACTGACCAGTATCCAGCGCCGGTCACAGCCCGGCTAAGCTTCAAAGCGTCCCTCAGCAGCCCACCGGGCCTGGGCCAGGACAACAAGCCTTCAATGGACATCGCTGCAGGCTATTGCAGCCGGCCCCCAAAGGCATCAGTGCAGTGCAGTGAGCCAGCCCCCAAGGGCGGATCATCAATCCAGTGCAGTTAACCACCAAGAGCCAATCATCAGGCCCGTGCCGGCAGCCCCCAAGGGCCTATCATCAGTGCAGTGCAGTTAACCACCAAGGGGCGTATCATCAGTGCCCCCAAGGGCCTATCAGCAGTCCAGTGCAGCCAGCCCCCAGGGCATGTCATCAGTCCAGTGCAGCCAGCCCCAAGGGTTTATCGGCAAACCAGTGTAGTCAGCCCCCAAGGGCATGTCATCACATCGACTTCAACCAGAGAAAACCTTCCAATAAATGCGTGCATATACAAAACATGAAAATTATAGTGCATTACTATGGATTTCAGACCGTGTGAGACCCCGTTTTTCGGCGATAATTTGTTAAGAGATGGCCAATTCCGAATCAAATTTTCGCATAATCTTTTTCAGCCCAGGCGCCAATTTCTGTCCATATAGTCTGTTAACAAAAAATCAAAACTTATGATACTTGTCATCGACTCGTTAAGTTAAAATCTGCTCGGTAAACCAAATTCCAGTGACCCCACAGTAGAGGCTACGGTGACGTAGGCTGTGAGTTGTGACCTAAACAGCACTTGACTACAGACGATGATGACGATAAGACAGCACGTGCTTTTGAGGTCACAACCTACGTCACGGTGCCTCTACTGTGGGAATGGGTCTACCAGCAGATCTTAACGTTACGAGTCAATGACAAGTACCATAAGTTTATATTTTTTATTAACCAACTATACGGACGGAAATCGGTGCCTGGGCTGAAATAGACTGTGCGAAAATTTGATTTGGATTCGGACATTTCTTAACAAATTATCGCCAAAAAACGGGGTCTCACGCGGTCTGAAATCCATAGTAGTATGCTCCGATGATGACAAAATGTCAGAATAAAACAATGTTTGTTAGAAGAAGAAAAACTTGGTGTCGGTACACGGTTCAGCATTGGAAAATCCTTGCAGATATCTGCATTATATTAATACGACTCAAATTAGTATCTGCATCGCAGCGTTATTAATAAGTACACGCGGCCTGAGATCCTGCCATCGCGCCATATCAATTTCCTAAGTTTCGTGTTAATTAAGGCTGCACGTTTTTAGATTATATAATGTGACAGTGCCATGCTTTATTGCGCAGCGGTGTCCAACTATACAAATACAACGTCAACCAATAGCCGATAGGGACGGATTATATAACGTATTTCCGACCTGAGGGTCAGCATTTAAGACATCGAATCCGAAACCCGATACCTACAACCAGTAAAGCGCCGTAGTTGGCGATGACCGAGAGAGCGCGAAGGAAATGTATGGTTAATTTTAACTCAATCGAGCAAGTTGTTTCTGAGATACAAAAAGGGTGTGCACGTGCGCACGTGCAGAGCCACCCCACCCCTGACTTGAGGAAAGGCGGCGGCTGAGAGGTCCCTAACCACTCACCAAGTTCGAACACAATCGGTTCAGCCGTTTCTGAGATATAGAATAGGGGTGTGCACGTGCGCACGTGCAGAGGCACCGCACCCCTGACTTGTGACAAAACGGTGGCTGATACGTCCCTAATCCGACACCAAATTTAAACACAATTGGTTCAGCCGTTCCTGAGGTATAGAATGGGGGTAGAGAGGGTGCCCTCGAGCCTCGGAGATATGTATCTAAGGGTGATTTTGAACTATATGAGAGGGCGCCTTCAGAGGTGTATCGTATCGGTGGGCTCCTTTGGAGGTTTGTGAGAGGGCACCTTTAGAGGTTTATCGGAGGGCACCTTCAGATTTGTACTTGAAGACGACTTCGAAAGTGTATTCGAGGGCGCCTTTGGAAGTATGTGTGATTGTGCCATCGGAGGGCGCCTGTGAAGCCTGTAGGTATGTGGGAGGGCATCTCCAAAGGTGCATTGGTGGGCGCCTTTGCAGGTATGCAGGTGGGCGCCTTCATATTTGTATAGAAGAGCACCTTGGAAGGCATATGGGAGGGCGCCTTTAAATGCATGTTAAAGGGCGCCTCCAGAAGTGTATCAAAGAGCGAATTTAAAGGCGCGTGGGAAAGCATTTTAGGAGATGTATTGGAGGTCGCCTTTGGAGCTATGTGCTAGGGCGCTTTCAGAGTTGCATCGGAGGGCTCATCTAGAAGTATTTGGGAGGGCGCTTTGAAGGTTTATGGAAGGGCGCCTTCAGAGGTGTATCGGTGCGCGCCTTACATTCTGTGGAACACGCGTAATATTCCGCCGGAGCGCGCCTCACATTCAACAGAGTGCGCCTTCGGCGCTCTTCGCTGAATGTGAGACGCATTTCATGAACAGAAGGAGTCTTCGTCGCCTTCGGTGCATTAGGGCGTCTTCGGCGCTGAAGGGGGACCATGATGCAGTGACCCCCCTTACCTCTAAATATGCCCCTGGCCGCAGCTACAGTCCAAGGGATCGCACAGTTGCCTGTGCGCCGCGCCAGCGTACGGACGCGGCGCCGTCGCTCTCGTCCCTCCCATCTGGCCACCACTTTTTGCCTGTCCGTATGCGTGAACGAGTGACTAAGCAGACTTGAGTGTGTGAGAGTGTTTAAGCAGCGGCTTGTTGGTGACAGTGCGTGCAGTGCTCGTTTTGAGAGGCTTTGGACGGTCTGCGGACATTGGTTTGACCCTCTTGTGTGAGTGGTGCACGGTAGCAGACTATCAGCTGCCACCATGCTGAAGTGCAGTTCACCGTGACCTGCTGTGGCAGGTCGTTCTGCTCGCCGTCATCAACGCCCTGGTGCTGTTCGCCACACCTGCGGCCCCGCCGCCACCGTCGTCACCAACATCGGCCCGGTACCAGCGGCTGACGCGTGCTGGTACGCGTGACCTTGAGCCTGGTCTTGACCCGGCGCCAGCTGACCGTGTGCCGGGCGCTGGGTCGACTGTGCCCTGCAGCCAATCAGCTGAGCCCAGCGGCCGGCAGCACCGGACGAGGCACAGCAGGCGCGCACCCGGGGCCCGGCGCCGGGGGAGTAGAGGCGGTCGCCCCCGAGACGAGCGATCTGCAGCAGCGACCGGTGCAACCCTTACAGTGGGGTTCCTTGACAGCCAGACCCTGAAGCCCAAACTACTGGAACTAGGTGATGAACTTAAGCGCGGCAGTTATGACCTGATGGCACTCACGAGACGTGGCTCCGACCATCAACACCGAGCCGCTTCCTGATTCTGCCCAGCTACCACCTCTTCCATGCCGACCGACCAGATGGGCGCGGCTACGGCGGGGTCGCACTGGCTGCCCGGGACAACATCAGCGCCTCCTCCTCAAGGTCACCACAGAGCCGAACCCCAACAGCAGAAGGCTCGAGACCTTGTGGGTGTTGGTGAGGCCTGATCGCCGACGCAAGCTTGTCCTCGGCACAGTTTATCGCCCTCCGAGACGCAACGCTGCTGATCTTGAGGCCGACTTCTCCGACCTGGAGGCCCAGTATCAGCGAGTGTGCATCGATTACCCTATATGACAAAGATTTTAGTATGTGGCGACCTGAAATGTGATTTTTGTCAACCCTCCACCGACCCAGGCAAGCGGACATTGTGTATATTTTTATCAGTATTTTCGCTAACTCAGTCCGTCAAATCGCAGACCTACGTCTCCGGTTCATTGCTAGATGTTTGCATATCTGTCTTAATCTTTTGAAGCGATGCACCACTGTATTTTGTCATTTTAGCCCGCATAGGTTTGTTCGTGCTCACATACACGAACATAGACGTGCCTCGCCCGCGGCAACCACGGTGAACTGTTCGCACGCGTTGTCCGCGCCGTGTTTTCATCACTAATTTTCATTCCGACTTATTATAAGCTGACTGGACTGTGGTGTTCGATTCGCCCACGGCTACACTTAAATGGGACCGTTTCATCGAGACACTTGTGCCCGTTGATGACTCACATGCCCCTGTGCGGACCATGTGGATAAAAAACGTACGTGCCCCTGTAATCAGTGATAATACCAGAGCCATCATGCCGCGTCGCCGCGCAGCGCTCGCCTCACTTGGCTACAGCTTGGCCGAGTATAAACACAAGCAGCTCAACCGTGCCGCATGGTCTGCGATTAGGCGTGACACCTGTGAGGACATTCGGTGGCGAATTCCCGAGGAGGGGCGCAGTGCGATGTGGAAGATCATACGGCCGGCCGTTGGGAGCGGGAGGGCCGATCGTAAACTGCCTGACGCTGCGCCTGATCATCTGTACTTTTTTTAACGTAGACTCACGCGTTGACGGTGAGGTGCGGGACTTGGGGGAGATTCCGGACCTGCCCTGTAGACTGCCGCGTGTTGGTGCCTGCGCGCTTACGCTGTCGCCCCTGACGCTGTCCGAGTTGGCGGGCGATAGTACTCGGTATGAGCGGGTCAGCCGCTCGCGGTGAGGACGGCGTCTGTATCCGCATGGTCCGCATGTCTTTTGACGTGATGGGCACGGTGCTAATACATTTGGTCAATTCCAGCATCTCCCTCTCCGATATTCCAGAATCCTGGAAACACTCCCTTGTTTACCAAATCCATAAAGCCGGTAATTCCTCTAATCCATCCAACTTCCGGCCAATTTCCATAGTTCCAGTCATCTCCAAAATTGTAGAGCGGGGCGTCCATCAACAACTCTACAATTAACTTTCTCAAAACTACCTCCTTTCCTCAACTCAGCACGGTTTTCGTTCTCGTCACTCGACGGAAACCGCCCTGATATCCATATCCGATCATATCCTTTCCGCTAACGCCCGTGGGGAGCTGTCCCTCCTTTGCCTGCTGGATTTGAGCAAATGTTTTGATGTGATAGAACACGCTAAATTATTAACAAAATTGTAGCTTTACGGAATTGATATCACTTGACTTTATGCTTACCTTCGGAATCACACTCAGAGCGTGAGCTTCACTGACGCTCTGGGCACCACAACAATTTCAACTCCGCTTCCCAACACCATCGGAGCTTTTCAGGGTTCTACCCTCGGCCCTCTGCTCTACTGCGTCTTTCGCCTAACGACCTCAGCCTTGTTTCGCCGAGGACGCAGTGGTAGAACAGTACGCCGATGATACCCAAATTTTAGTAAGTAGCAAAGAAGTCAGAGCTCAATTACGCAGTGAGCAGGAATGGAAACGTGCGCTAGCTTCTCTCTAGACATCTTGGTTTCGAGGAAACGGTTTAAAAGTCAAACACTGAGAAAACTAAACTGATGCTGTTGGGAAGCGCTCAAAATTTGCGCAATGCCCCGAATGTCACGGTAAAATTTCGCGATCACACTCTCGTATACCTATTTCGGAAGCTAAGAATCTCGGTATCACCTTCGATCGCACTTTGAACTGGGACGCCCATGTAACCTCCGTCACTAGACGCTGTTTCGGCATCTCAGTAGCTCTAATCACATCTAGGAGCCGCTGCCAACGATCCGTCATCTCTGTGCTAGTCAACACTCTGGTTCTCTCGCAGGCCGATACTGCATCACCATTTTATGGTTAATGCATATGGTAACGGTTCACGGAAGAACCTGTCTCGAATTCAAACCAGTATACTTTAGGGCAAAAGCGATTTTCGCCGCAAAAGGTTTGTCAGTATACGCGACCTGTTGAGAACCTGGGTTGCTTCAGCGCGGAGAAACCTGGTCTTCTACCACACGTTGAGATCTGACTGCGCAAGGTGTGGCCGTCGTGTGGAAACCGAAGAGCGAAGGGGCCTTCGATGCATTTAGGGTGCCTTCGGCGCTCGAAGGGGACCATGGTGCAGTTGACCCCCCCTAAATACGCCCCTTGGCCGCAGCTGCAGTCCAAGGGATCAAATTAATAGTGTAAAACTGAGTACTTATTGACAGTGGACGCTCCATGGGCTGCAACCTAAGAACTTAATTAAATGGGGGAAAACCATGAATTATTGACTAGGGGTAACATCATCAAACGTTTTTTTGGCACCACCGGACGCCCTTGTCGGCACTGCTAGTGCAGTGCAGTGCGATGCTAGTGCAGTGCGGTGTGACCGACTGCATGATAGAACAGGACGCGCGGGTGGGCAGAGCAGAGCAGAGCAGAGCAGAGCAGAGCAGAGCAGAGCAGAGCAGAGCAGAGCAGAGCAGAGCAGAGCAGAGCAGAGCAGAGCAGAGCAGAGCAGAGCAGAGCAGAGCCAGAGGCAGAGCAGAGCAGGCAGAAGCAGAGCCAGAGCAGAGCAGAGAGAGCAGAGCAGAGCAGAGGCAGAGGCAGAGCAGAGCAGACAGAGGCAGAGCAGAGCAGGAGCAAGGCAGAGCAGAGCAGACGAGCAGAGCAGAGCAGAGAGAGCAGGCAGAGCAGAGCAGAGCAGGAGCAGAAAGCAGAGCAGAGCAGAGAGAGCAGAGCAGAGCAGAGCAGAGGCAGAGCAGAGCAGAGCCAGAGCAGAGCAGAGCAGAGAATGAGCGAGCAGAGCAGAGCAGAGGCAGAGCAGAGCAGAGCAGAGCAGAGCAGAGCAGAGCAGAGCAGAGCAGAGCAGAGCAGAGCAGGCAGAGCAGAGCAGGCAGAGCAGAGCAAGCAGAGCAGAGCAGGCAGAGCAGAGCAGAGCAGAGCCAGAGCAGAAGCAGAGCAGAGCAGAGGCAGAGCAGAGCAGAGCAGAGCAGGCAGAGCAGAGCAGAGCAGAGCAGAGCGAGCAGAGCAGAGCAGACAGAGGCAGAGCCAGAGCAGAGCAGAGCAGAGCAGAGCAGAGCAGAGCAGAGCAGAGCAGAGGCAGAGCAGAGCAGAGCAGAGCAGAGCAGAGCAGAGCAGAGGCAGAGCAGAGCAGAGCAGAGCGAGCAGAAGCAGAGCAGAGCAGAGGCAGAGCAGAGCAGAGCAGAGCAGAGCAGGAGCAGGCAGAGCAGAGCAGAGCAGAGCGAGAGCAGAGCCAGAGCAGGCAGCAGCGAGCAGAGCAGAGCAGAGCAGAGCAGAGCAGAGCAGAGAGAGCAGAGAGAGCAGAGAGAGCAGAGCGAGCAGAGAGAGCAGAGAGAGCAGAGAGAGCAGAGAGAGCAGAGAGAGCAGAGAGCAGAGAGCAGGAGAGCAGAGAGCAAGAAGCAGGAGAAGCAGAGAGCAGAGAGCAGAGAGCAGAGAGCAGGAGAGGCAGAGAGCAGAGAGCAGAGAGCAGAGGCAGAGAGCAGAGAGCAGAGAGCAGAGAGAGGAGAAGCAGAAAGCAGAGAGCAGAGAACAGAGAACAGAGAACAGAGAAAAGAGAGAGGAGAAGCAGAGAGCAGAGAGCAGAGAGCAGAGAGCAGAGAGCAGAGAGCAGAGAGCAGAGAGCAGAGAGCAGAGAGCAGGTGCAGAGAGCAGAGAGCAGAGAGCAGAGAGCGGAGAGCAGAGAGCTCAGAGAGCAGAGAAGCAGAGAGAGAGAGCAGAGAGCAGAGAGCAGAGAGCGAGAAGCAGAGAGCAGAGAGCAGAGAGCAGAGAAGCAGAGAGCAGAGAGCAGAGAGCAGAGACAGAGAGCAGAGAAGCAAGAGAGCAGAGAGCAAGAGCAGAGAGCAGAGAGCAGAGAGCAGAAAGAGCAGAGAGCAGAGAGCAGAGAGCAGAGAGACAGAGAGCAGAGAGCAGAGAGCAGAGAGCAGAGAGCAGAGAGCAAGAGAGCAGAGAGCCAAGACAAGAGCAGAGAGCAGAGGAGCAGAGAGCAGAGGAGCAGAGAGCAGAGAAGCAGAGGAGCAGAGGAGCAGAGGAGCAGAGGAGCAGAGGAGCAGAGGGCAGAGGAGCAGAGGGCAGATGAGCAGAGAGCAGAGGAGCAGAGGAGCAGAGAGCAGAGACAGAGGCAGAGAGCAGAGAGCAGAGAGCAGAGAGCAGAGAGCAGAGAGGCACGGAGCAGAGAGCAGAGAGCAGAGAGCAAGAGAGCAGAGAGAGGAGCAGAGAGCAGAGAGCAGATGAGCAGAGAGCAGAGAGCAGAGAGCAGAGAGCATGAGAGCAGAGGAGCGAGAGCAGAGAGCAGAGAGCAGGAGAGCAGAGAAGCAGAGAGCAGAGCAGAGCAAGCAGAGCACACGAGAGAGCAGCACGAGCAGAGCAGCACGGCAGAGCAAGCACGAGCAGAGCAGAGCAGAGCAGAGCAGGAAGCAGAGCAGAGCAGAGCCAGAGCCAGAGCAGAGCAGAGCAGAGCAGAGAAGAAGCCAGAGCACAGCGCAGCGCAGCGCCAGCGCAAACGCAAGCGCAGCGCAGCGCAGCGCAGCGCAGCGCAGCGCCAGCGCAGCGCAGCGGCAGCGCAGCGCAGCGCAGCGCAGGCAGCGCAGCGCAGCGCAGCGCAGGCTCGCACAGCACAGCCACAGGAGCAGCACGAGCAAACAACCGCGCGCGCAGCCGCGCTGGATATATTAGTACATTATTTGGAAGCTGCACAGACTCACAAGCTGTGAACAATACTGCTCGCTGCACATGTGTGATGCTATTCTCGTTATGTGGCTGCGATGCTTTTGATAAACATTGTGGGAGTGATCGATGATGCTGAAAGTTACCTTCACTCGCTGAACATTCTAGTAAATCAGCTGGCAATATGAGCTTCCGTAGTGATTTCAATAATAGGATCGTCGCTAAGCTCAAACTACCGGGAGCGGTTCTTAGGGTAGTCAATGAATTATCGTAGGGCTTATTAGTTCCTTGCGCTTAGACATGGCGCTGTGGCCGCAGGTTTCATTGCGTATGGCCCTAGTAGGACACTAAGGCTCCACTTGCCACTGGGCGCTTTTCTACAGGCATAGGAGCATTGCTGCAATAATAGTAAGTGCAAACGAACCTTATACATGTTAGTGTAAATAAAGCAGTACTTCTTATCACATTTTTTTTTGCTAAAATGATTTTTGTTTGGCACGAA
>VOPJ01011897.1:0-2500 GCA_014673585.1 Semibalanus balanoides | reverse complement strand
CTCTGCTCTCTAGCTCTCTGCTCTCTGCTCTCTTGCTTCTCTGCTTCTCTGCTTCTCTGCTCTTCTGCTCTCTGCTCCTGCTCCTCTTGCTCTTCTTGCTCTCTGCTCCTCTGCTCTTCTGCTCTCTGCTCTCTGCTCTCTGCTCTCTGCTCTCTGCTCTCTGCTCTCTGCTCTCTGCTCTTCTCTCTGCTCTCTGCTCTTGCTCCTGCTCTCTGCTCTCTGCTCTTCGCTCTCTGCTCTCTGCTTCTCCTGCTCTCTTGCTTCTCTGTGCTCTCTGCTCTCTTGCTCTCTGCTCTCGCTCTCTGCTCTCTGCTTTCTTGCTCTCTGCCTTTGCTCTCTGCTCTTCTGCTCTCTGCTCTCTGCTCTCTGCTCTCTGCTCTCTGCTCTCTGCTCTCTTGCTCTCTGCTCTCTGCTCTCTGCTCTCTGCTCTTGCTCTTCTGCTTTCTCTTCTCTGCTCTCTGCTCTCTGCTCTCTTGCTCTCTGCTCTCTGCTCTCTGCTCTCTGCTCTCTGCTCTCTGCTCTCTGCTCTCTTGCTCTCTGCTCTCTTGCTCTCTGCCTCTCTGGCTCTCTGCTCTCTGCTCTCTGCTCTTGCTCTCTGCTTCTCTGCTCTCTGCTCTCTTATGCTCTCTGCTCTCATGCTCTTGCTCTCTGCCTCTCTGCTCTTGCTCTTTGCTCTCTGCTCGTCTGCTCTCTGCTCTCTGCTCTCTCCTCTCTGCTTCTTCTCTCTTGCTCTCTGCTCTCTGCTCTTGCTCTCTGCTCTCTGCTCTCTGCTCTCTGGCTTCTCTGCTCTCTGCTCTCTGCTTCTGCTCTCTGCTCTCTGCTCTTCTGCTCTCTGCTCTCTGCTCTCTGCTCTCTGCTACTCTGCTCTCTGCTCTCTGCTCTCTGCTCTTGCTCTGCTCTGCCTCTGCTCTGCTTCTGCTCTGCTCTGCTCTGCTCTGCCTCTGTCTGTCTGCTCTGCCTGCTCGATGCTTGTCTGCTCTGCTCTGCTCTGCTTCTGCTCTGCTTCTGCTCTGCTCTGCTCTGCTCTGCTCTGCTCTGCTCTGCCCTCTGCTCTGCTCTTGCTCTGCCTGCTCTGCTGCTCTGCTCTGCTTGCTCTGCTCTGCTCTGCTCTTGCTCTGCCTCTGCCTCTGCCTGGCTCTGCTCTGCTCTGCTCTGCTCTGCTCTGCTCTGCTCTGCTCTGCTCTGCTCTGCTCTGCTCTGGCTCTGCTCTGTCTGCTCTGCTCTGGCTCTGCTCTGCTCTGCTCTGCTCTGCTCTGCTCTGCTCTTGCTCTGTCTGCTCTGCTCTGCTCCTGCTCTGACTCTGGCTTCTGCTCTGCTCTGCTCTGCTTTCTGCCTCTGCTCTGCTCTGCTCTGCTCGGGCTTGCTCTGCTCTGCTTGCTCTGCTACTGCTCTGCTCTGCTCTGCTCTGCTCTGCTTGCATCTGCTTCTGCTCTGCTCTGCTCTGCTCTGCTCTGCTTGCTCTGCTCCTGCTCTTGCTCTTGCTCTGTCTGCTTCTGCTCTGCTCTGCTCTGCTCTGGCTCTTGCTGCTCTGCTTCTGTCTGCTTCTGCTCTGCTCTGCTTGCTCTGCTCTGCCTGCTCTGCTCTGCCTGCTCTGCTCTGCTCTGCTCTGCTCTGCTCTGCTCTGCTCTGCTCTGCTCTGCTCTGCTCTGGCTTCTGCTTCTGCTCTGGCTCTGCTCTGCTCTGCTCTGCTCTGCTCTGCTCTGCTCTGCTTGCTCTGCTTCAGCTCTGCTCTGCTCTGCTTCTCTCTGCTTCTGCTCTGCTCTGCTGCTGCTCTGCTCTGCTCTGCTCTGCTCTGCTCTGCTCTGCTCTGCTCTGCTCTGCTCTGCTCTGCTCGTGCTGCTCTGCCCACCCGCGCATCCTGCTCTATCATGCAGTCGGTCATCGCACTGCACTAGCAGTGCCGACAAGGGCGTCCGGTGGTGCCAAAAAACGTTTGATGATGTTACCCCTAGTCAATAATTCATGGTTTTTCCCATTTAATTAAGTTCTTAGGTTGCAGCCCATGGAGCGTCCACTGTCAATAAGTACTCAGTTTTACACTATTTATTTGATCCCTTGGACTGCAGCTGCGGCCAGGGGCGTATTTAGGGGGGGTCACTGCACCATGGTCCCCCTTGAGCGCCGAAGGCACCCTAATGCATCGAAGGCCCCTTCGGCTCCTTCGGTTCCACACGACGGCACACCTTGCGAGTCAGACTCAACGTGTGGTACGAGACCAGGTTCTCCGCGCTGAGCCAACCCAGGTTCTCAAACAGGTCCGATATATGATCAAACCTTTTGCGGCCGAAAATCGCTTTTGCCCTAAAGTTAATACTGGTTTGAATTCGAGACAGGTTCTTCCGTGAACCGTTACCATATGCAATACCATAAATGGTGATGCAGTATCGGGCCTGCGAGAGAACCAGAGTGTTGACTAGCACAGAGATGACGGACGTTGGCAGGCGGCTCCTAAGATGTGATAGACCACTGAGAATGCCGAAACAGCGTCTAGTGACGGAGG
>VOPJ01011896.1:0-21707 GCA_014673585.1 Semibalanus balanoides | reverse complement strand
ATGTCGCCGCTTTGGTGTTCTTCCAAGCGGTTGATACAACGGATCAAGGTTGATTTTCCAGACCCTGAGGGGCCGCAGATGACGATCTTTTCACCGATTTTGACGCTCAAATTGATATCTGTGAGCGCATGGTATTTGTCATACCATTTATTCATGTCGTTGATTTGAATTACCACATCTCGGTCGTCCGTGCCTGAACTCGTTTTATTGTCTGTTCTTGTTGTCATGTTCATCTGTGTGTTGTCTCTTGTCAGAAGTACTGGGTTAGCGAAATGCCATTTGGTTGCTTGTATCGTCGGCACCGACTCTTATCTGCAATAGATGTGATAGCTTTAGGAAAATTGTTGAAATAAGCCAATAGATAAGCGCAATAGTGGCGAAGGTCTCAACCGGTGTGAAAGTGCGGCCATTAATGTCATGTGCGGCATAAGTTAGCGTCGCACAGTTATCATTGAGAAAGATAGCCGATGATTCGGATCATTGGTCAGGCAATATTTGTGCTGGCGGAAGATATAGCGGTATAGTTGTGGAAAGATGACTTTGCGCATATAAAAAGTGTACTTCAGTCCCAATGCTTTGCAGGCATCAAACTGCCCAACTGCCACAGCCTGAATACCGCCTCGGAAAATTCTTGCAAAGTAAGCGCGCACCGTACATCGACAAACAAATAAAGCCAGTTGTTAGGCCTGATAGGCGATAGCCGTAAAAAGGTAGGGCGTAGAAGATCATAAAAATTAGAATTAGCAACGGGATGTTTCTGAGGATTTCAATATAGGCGATAGCTAGCCAACGTAAGAGGCGGTGGAGAAAAGTTGGCATAAGGCCATAACAACTACGCGAGGAATATGCTATGGAATGCAATAACAAGATTAGCAAAGTGTTGCCGACTCCACTTATTAGAATGTCGCGATTTTCCCATATCGCCATGTAATCAAAAGTCATAGGGGTTTCCTTAATTACGGTACTTTACCGAACGGCGTTGAAGATATTCGCCGAACTGGCTGATCGAAAAGCAGATGATGAAATAAATAAGTGCAGCTAATCCCAACACTTCAACGGGGCGAAATGTCTCGTTGTAGAGCATTTGTGATGCCCGAGTGAGTTCTACCAAGGTGATGGTGGAGAGTAGTGGCGTGATCTTGATTACCATAGTGAATTCATTCACCAGTAACGGAATGACGGAGTAGAAGACCTGAGGCAATATTACCTTGAACCAAATTTTATGTTTTGGTAAACCCAGTGCCTGAGCTGCTTCCCATTGTCCTGAGGGTATGCGGCTTTAAAACCCTCGTAAAATTTTCTGCGTATGTAGCCCTATTGAAACCATCGCATGAGGCAGGGTAAATGGGCCGATATTAATACCAACTAGGGGTGCCAAAGCATAGTAGAACACCAAAATTTGCACTAGCGCAGGCGTACCACGAATAAAGCTGCCATAGATGCCAACAAACTTTCTCAGCAACCAGAAAGGACTATTCCGCATCAGCAATAAAGCAGTGCCGACAACCAAGCCAACACCACAGGCGATGATGCCTACAGCAATGGTATAAAGTGTGGCCCATAACATTGGCCCCATCTTGGGGATGATTTCGGCGAACTGGAGATCCATGGATTAAGCCTTAAACTAGAAGTTGTTAGAAATAGCTGTTCGTTTTTAAGGAATTAGCAGCCCAGAGTTTGATCTCAGTCGTCCCTCAAGAGTGAGTTGGTTGAGTAGCTGCAGTATTATGAAAACAGAGTCGTTCTGAGGGTTACTTCGCGCCTTCAGGCAAGTAATCTTTAGGTAGCTCCATCTCAAAACCAAACCACTTCATCTGAAGCTCAGCAAGCTTGCCGCTGTCTTCTAAAGCATTGATTGCTTGGTTTACTCGGTCACGTAGGTCCGCACCGTCTGGGTGTGCCACCCATGCAAACAAAGTGCCAGTGCCTATGGTGGTTAACTTACTGAATGTGTTAGGACGAAGTTTTTGCATAGCCGCAAGTGAGAATGATGGGATTGTTCCTATGTCAATCTGGCCACCTGCTAATGCTAAGCGCATGTCATCAGTTGACTTGAATCCTTTGATTGAATCGAAGCCGTCACTACCTTCAGCTTTAAGCTTAGCGTCTAGGGCTTCGACTTCTTGTGATTGGGTAGAACCCAGTTCAACGCCGACTATCATCCCATTAACATCTTTTAGCTCATTTAATTTGTTATTACCATGACGCTTAATCAACATGGTGTCAGCTATGGCAAGTGGACGGGTATAAGCGTATTTAGAAACGCGCTCTTCTTTGATGGCGACCGAGGTAGCAACCATGTCATATTTCTTGCAAGAACACCAGCTAAAATACCATCCCAAGGTAACTGTAGCTGTTCTAGTTCGACACCAAGATCTGCAACCACGAGATCAAGAATATCTTTGCCATAACCGACAACTTTGCCGCCTTCAAGGTATTCCATTGGTGGGTAAGCGACTTCTGTCGCAACGGTAATTTTACCTTTTGCGATTACTGCATCTAGTAAAGACTCAGCACTTACTTGGCTGCTGAAGCAGAGCATTGAAGCACCGGCAATGAGAGAAGCTGCGGTCAATTTTCTGATATTGTTAAATTTGAATTTCATTCTATCCTCCGTTTTTATAACGTTTTTATTAATATATAAGTCCTGCGATGGCTTTACTTATTCAGGTAATGACACCTGAAGTTGCAGAGTTCACATAAACTCTTCAAAGATCTCCCAAGGGCTAGCAGCTCCAAATCGCTTTCTTTAGCAGTCTTGTTACTTTAGTTTTATGCCAAATTAAAATTAAATAACGCTACATGTTAGTTCTAGTGATGGCCCTAAAGAGACAAATAAAACGGAGGCACTATACCTAAGATGCGTCCACAAAATCACGCATGGCTTGTATTCTATGGCAATAAATTAGATAATTAAATATCAATATATAGAACTTTTGTATAAGTAGAAAGTATGGCAATTAAAAACCTCCCAATTATGATATAACCCTGGCCTGTTAGGGTGTTTAAACCATGTTGTAATGTGGAGGGTTTACCCAAGCGCAAATTGAGTTGGGCATCGGTGGTTCGACTATCAGCACACACATGAGTACATTAGAAACACGGCTAGGGCTAACGCTATGCCGTCGTGGACGAGCGGTTTTTCTCTCACAGAGCGCGGCAGGGTTTGGTGTATGAGTCTGCGACTAGGTTTTTAACCGCAATTGAGGGCTTTAGAAGTGAGCTGGGGGAGCTGCAAGGGAAGATGTCTGGTGAAATTAAAGTTGGCATGGTCGACAACCTGTCCACAAATACTGTTTGTAAGCTGCATACTGCTATTGAGCAGTTTAGAGAACAAACAGAAGATGTTCACTTAACCATTCAGGTGGTCGCACCAAATCAAATTGAAAATTGGTTAACCCGTGGGTTGTTACATCTGGCGTTAATGCCGAGATTACCTTTACCTGACACCACGAGTGCAGAGTATTTATTTGTCGAGAAACAAGCGCTTATTGTGGTTCTAATCATCAGCTATTTGACATGAGTCCGGAGGATATTACCCAAGAGCTACTGAGCCAACAGGCTTTTGTCAGAAGAGGTACTCCGGTAGAGGCGAATTAGTGACGCCTATTCAGTGGCCCAGCTGCTGCTACGGGTTCATATGGAGGTGTAGCCAATTTATTTTAAGAAAAAAAAATGGAAAGTGTATGTCGGTTTTCTTGCCCATTGAATAGGCGAGTTCACTGGGGAAGTCGGGAGAGATTGGCTCTGTGCTACGGAAATATTTGTTTGAAGTTACCTTATTTTTCTAGTTATTCATCAATTACTATTGTCATTGCCGTCAATCGTGTTGCGAAAATTGATACTCGCTAATCATGTGGTGGATTTATCCTCTTAGATAATTAATCACCGCTTTTGCTTTATATGCTAATAGATTGGTGTTTTCGTCATTCTCAAAAATTTGATCACATACGGTCAGGTGCTGAATTCTATCAAGACGGAAGTTTCTGAAATCTTGCCGTTTTTCACACCAACTGGCTAATAGCCAAACTGGGCTGAAGAAGAATAACGCCAGGGGGTGTAGTGTGCGTGAGGTGGCATGCTTGTTCTCATCGCTATAAACAATACTTATTTTGCGGTGTGCACGAATGCATTCACGCAGCTCTGAAAAACTAACAGTCCAGGGTAAGGGTGGTGCGGTTGGCATTGCATAAGTAGTGATTGCTGTAGCTCTCCTTGAAGATCGGCTGGAAGTACGGCCTGTATCTTATCAAATGCGCTATCAGCTTTATTCGCAAATTCGTTATCTGTCCACTGACGTACCATGCTTATTCCCAAACTTATGGCTTCTAGTTCTTCGCATCAAAAGTATGGGCGGAGTAATATTTTGTATCGATCAGATAACAACACCAAGTTCACCAGTGATCGAACATGTTGAACCATTTAAGCATTTGAATATGCGCGATAACTGTCCGGGCTGCAGATTATGCAAACGCTTCTGCTAATTTGTTTAAGCGGTGACCGGTCGTCTGCGTTGGCTAGAAAGGTAATTTTTAAAAAGCCTGTCAGCTCGTCTCATTTGTACGGTCTTGTCTTCAGAAAGCTATAGTATCTATGTAATAAATTATAGCTTACCAATGTCCTACTGACACCATGCTGTCAGTAGGACATTGGTAAGCTGAGCTTGTAACTTAAACACTCTATTAGGAGAGACTTATGATTGGCTATGTAACACTTGGAACGAATGATCTACCCAAAGCAGTTGAGTACTATGATGCATTATTCGGATCGATCGGCATTGGTCGTTTTATGGAAAGAGAGGGCGAGTTTGTTGCTTGGGCAGCATCACCGACAGAACCTTCTGTAGCAGTATCTGTGCCGTTTAATAAAGAACCTGCAACGTAGGTAACGAATGGTCGCTTGTTTATGGAAACACCTGACAAGGTTGATGCTTTCTACAAAAAAGCATTGGAACTAGGCGGTACTGATGAAGGCAAGCCTGGCTTCCGCCCTGAAGGGGATACTAGTGGCTATTATGGTGCATATTTTCGCGACCCTACGATGGCAACACAAATGAACGCGTTTTGATGGTTCAATAAATTGCCTGTCGCTTATGAAGGGCGTTGATGAAATTGTTTATAAACTCGGTATAATCAACTCTGACTCAACTCTTTGAGTTCAGATTAATTAGAGGCCTTCAATGAACCATAAATGGACTTAGCATTGTTTGCACGCCGCCGACATAGGGTAGTGAGCGGTAGAGTCCATTATTCGCATCCCAAAAATCTTGATGAAAGTTGATCTTACCCTCAGCATCTAGGCGAAATTGTGAAACGCCGTAGGAGCTGATGCTCTTGTGAGAGCCCATTATCTCAAGATCAAAAGTCATTCTCCAATGCAGCCAAATATCTCGTTTTCCTATCAGAATCTCTTCTTTTTCGACCGTTAAGCTTTTTTCACCTGATCGCCTAGTTTTGAGCATGTACTGGGTTAATTGCTCCACGATTATCAAACTGGTGCATGGTGTCATTGAAATAGAGCTTTTCTGCATAGACAGTTTTGAGTTTGTCAGCGAGATCAGGCGCATGAACGTCAGAAAATAGCTCGGTAAATCTCTCTATTACTGCTTCTGCCTGTGCGAGATCAGGGGCTAAGTTTGTTGGACTGGGCGTCGTTAGTTTTGCGTTGTACGATGCAGTATAGGACTTGTTCTTCTGCCGTTCGCTAGTGCTGCAAGCTGCTATGGTAACCACTGCCGCAATCAAAATGATGAGTAAAAGTACTTTTGCCATATCTATTCCTAACGAGTCCTAATTTATTGGGTATCCGCTTAGTGTAAATCGGCTAAGGTGAAATCTAGGTAAAGATAATGGATCATTGATTTTTTATCATATTTCTGTGGGTTATCACTGATAAATATCGCTGTTGTTCAACAATTCTTTAGCTGAGTGGAATATGAGGTCTTACTTTGACCTTGTCTTGACCTTCTCTTGGGTATTCTGTGTCTGGGAAAATTTGATAAATAAAACCCAATAATAATCAGTATCACAACATGAAATACAGGAGTAAAAATGCGTAACTATTTGTTGATGTGGATCGACAGCTATAGTGACGCGGATGCGCAACAGGGCAAAACTTCGACTAAAGTTTCAGCATCTGCTGCAAACCACGCAAGAATATTGGATTGGATTAGCATCCTGGCCATTTTTCCCTGCCTCCATGCCGTTGGCGTTCTTTTTTCAACAGGATTTTCGAGTATTCGCCTGGTGTTGGGGGGATGGTACATCTTGAGAATGTTTGCGTTCACCGGCTTTTATCCATCGCTATTTTGCCCACAAGAGTTTCAAAACATCACGAAGTTGTACAGTTTGTTTTTGCGCTGATCGGTACATCTAGTGCGCAAAAAGGTCCGTTGTGGTGGGCTTCACATCACCGTCATCATCATCGTTTTTCAGATACTATAGACGATGTACATGGGCCGCAGAATGGTTTTTTCTACAGTCATATGGGCTGGTTTTTAACTCGCGAGTATCTAGCGACGAAAACACAGTTGGTCAAAGACTGGACACGTTTCCCTGAGTTGATTTTGCTAGACCGTTTTGCATTGTTGGTACCGGTGTTTAGTGGCATTGCTTTTTGGTGCCTCGGCTACGGTCTTGAGTCTTTCGCGCCGTCTTTACAAACTAACGGCTGGCAGATGTTTATCTGGGGTTATGTGATCTCAACTGTCTGCGTATTGCATGCCACACTTTTCATCAACTCTTTGGCGCACAAAATTGGCAGACGTCGATACCAGACTAGAGACACTAGTAAAAATAGTTTTCTGCTGGCAATAATTACTTTTGGCGAAGGTTGGCATAACAATCATCATTATGCGCCAGGCTCGATTCGACAGGGTTTTCATTGGTGGCAAATCGATATGACATTTTACGGGCTTTGGATCATGAAAAAGTTAGGTTTGATTTGGGATTTCCGCCCTGTACCTGCTAAAGCTTACTTAACTGATGGCAGCATGTATCAGCAGGGCAGTAGTTCATCTTCGATGGATATTAACAGCAGTGATAAGGAGCAGATCTAGCTTATGCGTATCGCAGTGATTGGCTCGGGTATTCAGTGGACTGACGTCTGCGTGGCTGCTTAGATCAACATCCGGATGTTACCGAGGTGGTAGTGTATGAGCAAAATAATTATTTTGGTGGCCATACCGACACACATCTGGTTGATGTGGATGGTGAGCAAATCGCGGTAGACAGTGGCTTTATTGTTTTTAATCAGCAAGAATTATCCGCACTTTAGTTACATGCTAACCAAGCTCGGTGTCGCCAGCCAAGCATCAGATATGAGCTTGTCGATCAGTAATGGTCTTGATGGTATTGATTACAATCCTAGCAAGGGCTACCTCGCTGTTGTATCAGCCAAGTTACTTCCTGCGAAAAGACTTTCGGCAAATGCTGGCGGAATTGCTGCGTTTTTATCGTCACACCCAACGGTTGGACATAGAAAGCGTTGCCTGTGATATTAGTTTAGCCGATTACCTCCATGACAATGGTTATATCAGCTGCTTTTATCGAGGGGCATATATATCCACTTTGTGGAGCGTTGTGGTCGGTTGAAAACCATACTGTCAGTGATATTCCTTTGCGATTCGCGCTGGGATTTTTTCAGAACCACAATATGCTGCAGCTACTAAAACGACCGAAGTGGCGAACAGTCACTGGTGGCTCTGCTAGTTATATCAAAGCAATCCAAAAGCAAACATCCAAAGTTAACTGGCTCAATGAAGCCGTGATCTCTGTGCATAGTGGTGATGGTTCGCAGCACTGCTGAACAGGTAATCACCGCGCAACAGCAGCAAGAGTTATGATGGCCGTGATTTTTGGTTGTCCGTGCGCCAGGCATTGGCAGTCATTCAATCTCCCTCTGAGAAGACGCAGCAGATTTTGTCGCAGTTTTCTGTTAGTCATAATCAGATGGTATTGCACAGCGATAGCTCGGTTTTACCAGACGGATAGCAGGCTCTGGGCTAGCTGGAATGTCAGTTTCAATGACCGTCAAAACGCTGCATCGGCTACATCTGCAATGCCGGAGGATCAAGACCGACGCTATGGTATCCATTATTGGATGAATTGCTTACAAAGTTTAGCAATCACGACGCCTGTGATTGCGAGCCTAAACCCGCAGCAGGTAATTGATCCAGAGAAAATCCTGTTAACCCGAGACTATCAACACCCAGTCTATGATGCCAAAGCACTTATTGGGCAACAGCAATGGTCGGCGCTACATCAGTCTACGCCACAACAAGCTAAGCATTATTTTGCAGGGGCTTACTGGGGCTGGGGCTTTCATGAAGATGGCGCTGCGAGTGGTCACCGCGCCGTCGCAAAGCTATTGGCAGATCACAATTTGTCAGCATTGGATCTGCCTATTGCAGGCGTCAAAGGTGCTATATGCTAAGACTAAAGCAGCGGAAATGAGCTCTAATGCAAAGGCTGCGAATCAGATGGACTCAAGCTGGCAGCATAATCACGCGATTTTGCCAGCGAAGGTATCGCACCATCGCTTGACGCCAATACCGCATAAGTTGGCCTACCAATATAACTACTATTGGCTGTCTTTATCAAAGCTGGCTGATTTTACCGCAAAACAACAGTTTTTTGTGCTCTCTGCAGCGCTTCAATTTGCTAAGTTTTTACCCGCAAGATTATCTGCACTATCCACCGTTGAAGAGTGGTCAGAAGAAACCATAAGACAAGACTATCGTCCGGTTTACAACGACGGGTCTGTCAATTAATACAGGATCAATTTTGGGGGTGCAAACGTCCTTGAGCAACCTTCATACAGTTGATGACGTTTACGACGACATTTCGGTATGCAGGTTTTATCCACGTTTTAAGCTTTTTACTTTGTTTTATGCCTTGAGGGGCTGATACATCCGGAATATTTTATTGCGAAATAACAAACACCCCTTGGGGAGAAAGATTTCAATATGCTTTTTTGTGGGACAGCAAGCTGCCGCTTCAGACCTACTTTTTCGAAAAGCGTTTTCATGTCTCCCCCTTTTTCTCAATGAATTCAGTTACAAATGGCAGGTTGATAATTGGCCGCTGAGAAAGCACTATTGTGATGCGACTGTATGAACGGTGATGCATTGCCAATTCACGGCTAATTTACTATGGCATTTTGACACAATTACCAGTAGCAGTGTCGGGCCGTCACAGCTGACTAAAACGATTGCCAAATCACCGTTACAGACGGCGACAGCCGTTTTCCGTATCTATCGACACGCCAGACTATTGCACAAAAAAGGCGTGCCCTTTCAAGCCCATCCTCGGAAAGTTGCTGAAAAAGCAGCCAGTAAATAATTCGGAATTAATCCTTATGAAACCTTCAAATGCAACTATCAATAATGCGACAACTCTGAACCAGAGTAGTGGTCAAAATGGCTCGGTACTAGGTGCATTAGGACACTTGGCTGAGATTAACAATGGTTACATTATTTTGGATGGCCTAGTTGACACCGCAGTAGGTGATGCGACCTCCGACTTGCATTGTCGAGTCACAGTACATGACAAAACGCTATTTCAATTGTCTAACAACAAGGCGTGTTGGGTGCCTGTGAGTCCTATTACAAGGCACTGGGCTGTGATGATTTGCCTGTGTTAATACAGATATTATCTCGTAACCGGCACACTTTAGATAAGCTAAATCAGGGTTTGGTGAGTCGCTTAAGCCAATGGTTTTTTAGAGTCTGGTATTGGCGTAGACAAAACTCAGTGCAGGCAGTCAATCGCAATATTGCTGGATCATTACGATCTTTCTGTAGATTTGTTTCGATTGTTTCTTGATGATAATTTGATGTATTCCAGTGCCATATATGAGGCTGCGGAAGTTGATGACGTTAGCCAATATCTTGGAGTAGCCTCAAATCGAAAATTACAGACGATCTGTGATGCTTTGCAAATCAGCGAATATGATCATGTCGTCGAAATCGGTACGGGTTGGGGTGGTTTCGCTATTTATGCCGCTGAGAATTACGGCTGCAAAGTCACTACAACGACTATCTCAAAAGAACAATATCAAACTGCTGTTGAGCGAGTTAAATCCCGTGGTCTTGAGGACAGAGTCACAGTGTTGCTTGAGGACTATCGGCAATTGACGGGACGATTTGATAAGTTGGTGTCGATAGAGATGATCGAAGCGGTTGGCCATCAGTATCTAGACGGTTATTTTGCGACCTGTGCTGAGTTGCTTAAGCCTAACGGAAAAGCATTAATCCAGGCGATTACTGTGGAAGATGCCCGATACCAAAAAGCCTTAAAAACCGTCGACTTTATTAAACGCTATATTTTTCCTGGCAGTTTTATCCCCTGTAACAGTGTGATGATATCCAGCGCTGCTAAAAGCGGTTTGAAACTGAAGAGTTTTCGTGACATCGGGCAAAGCTATGCTCTGACTATAAAAGCTTGGCGAGAGCGATTTAATCTACAGCAATCAGAAGTTGAGGCGCTGGGATTTGACCAGCGATTTATTCGGATGTGGAATCTGTACTTTGCCTACTGCGAAGGAGGCTTTACTGAAGGGGTTATCAGTGATGTCCATTCTGCTGTTTGATAATAGTATGGTTTTAAAAAGCAGAGATAGTTAACTGCTGAACTATGACGATCGCTTGATAACGGAATTAGAGGTAGATGATGTTAATTGATTTCATTTTGAGGCACCCCGTTCTCACTGTTTCCATTTGTTCCGTTGGTTTTATGCGGTTGTTTTTCCTATACGCAATACGAAAAAAGAGAATTGATGTAGTCGATATTTTTTGGGCATCCAGGTATGGCTGTAGTACCCGTATTTTATGCGATCATTGGTAACGGAGATGCGCTGCTTCGTTGGACAGTAGCAGCCATTGGCGGGCTTTGGTATCTCCGACTCACATTGCATCTGTACTGGCGCTTTCGTAAAACAGATGAAGAGGATAGCCGCTACCAAACTATGCGGGCGGGTATAAAGGCAAGAATGAAACGTTGGTCTGGCTTTGGTATATACCTGTTCTTTCTGGCTCAAGCTTTCTGATTGTAGACTTATCCATGCCTTATGTATTGGTTGCGAATGCTACAGCACCGTCCTCATAGCGGGAATCTTACTCGCTGCAATGATTGCGCATTGTTTCAGCTATAGGGGTTAGTGTTGCCGATTATCATTGCTGCACTTCAAGGAAAATAACCCTCGTAGCGCGGTCATGGATCAGGGCCTCTGGGCTTATTCAAGACACCCGAATTATTTTTTTTTGATGGCTGAGTTGGTGGCCTACGTGTTGTTAGGCGTGATTGGCTGGCTTGCCGGAGATACTGGTGTTTCCGTTGGATTTGTATTTATTTCTATACTACTTTACCGGCGTGCCATTCAGCGAAAAACAGGCATTAATTAAACGGGGCAAGGCCTATCAAGACTACTGCGAAAAAACACCGGTTTTTTTTCCACGTTTATTAAAGCGCTCTCAGCACAGCAGTCGCTCGACTTAATCATTTTCAGCAGACATTAGGAGACTTTGTATGGCAAACTCAATATCAAGCAGGCTGATTCAGTTGGCCGAACATGAGAAATTTCCAGATTTTTTAGCCCGCATTGGCATTCGCCAGCTCAGTAAAAAGCGACTTCGTAATGAGGCAGCAGATGCGGTTGAAACCAGCAGTGAGCGATTTAATCAGTTACTAGAACAACTCAAATCTAGTCCTATCGCGATAGAAACAGACGCAGCCAATGAACAGCACTATGAGTTACCTGCTGCCTTTTTTCAGGCAGTCCTTGGCAGTCATCTGAAATATAGCAGCTGTTATTACGGACCAGGAGACACATTGTCGCAGGCCGAAGCCCGAGCCTTGCAAATCTCTTGTGAGCGAGCGGAAATAGCCGATCGCATGTCGATACTTGAACTGGGTTGCGGTTGGGGCTCACTGACACTATGGATAGCGAGGCGATATCCCAATGCCAAGATTACTGCGGTGTCGAACTCTGCTTCACAAAAACAATATATCGAGCAGGCCGCAGCTGACCGTGGGTTATCCAATGTCACTGTAATAACCTGCGATGTCAATAATCTTGAACTGCAGTCGCAGCAATTTGATCGGGTTGTTTCAGTGGAAATGCTTGAGCATGTTCGCAACTACCAAAAATTATTTAACAGTATTAACGGTTGGCTTAAAGACGGCGGTAAATTTTGGTGTCACGTATTTTGCCACCGCAATGCTATGTACGCTTTTGAACGTGCAGGGCGAATCAGACTGGATGTCACGCTATTTCTTTACCGGTGGCTTAATGCCAGCGGCACAGACTTTCCTGCATTTTCAGGATGATCTCAAGGTCGAGAAACATTGGCTTTGGTCAGGCAAACACTACAGTCAAACAGCCAGGCATTGGTTGGAGAATATGGATGAAAATAAAGAGAAATTGAGTCCGTTATTTGCAGAGCTATATGGCAAAGATGCCAGTATTTGGTGGCAGCGCTGGCGGTTATTTTTCATGGCCTGTGAAGAGTTCTTTGGGCTATAACGATGGCAATTTGAGTGGCCAGTCGCGCATTATCTTTTTCAAAAAAGGCAGTAATGCAATACACTGGTTGAGACATCAACCACCATATTGGCTTTGCTATGAAAAGTCCTCGCGGCCTCAGAATACTATTTAATCGCTACTATTTTTACAAATAGCCATCATCGCACTGGCGGTTATATTAGGCGTAGTCACCAGTGCTGGGATTATTAAAAATCTGCTGATCACAACGGCTATGGAGCAGGAGGCAGAGCATTACTGGAAGCGCTATGATGTTGGTGATACCGCGCTGCCTAATACCAAAAACCTATATGGCTATCTCTGGACAGACCAGCCACCAGAGGCCATCAGAGATCATCCCATCTTGCCTGGTTTGCATTCGCAATTCATAAATGGACAATCGCGAATCACTATTCATCAGCAAAAAGGAGATCAGCATCTGCTACTGGTGTTCGGTGAAAGTAATGTTGATCGTTTAATCTGGTTGTTCGGGATTGCGCCATTGATACTGAGCTTACTGCTGATGTATAGCGTACTCTGGGCGCTAAATCGAAGGGCAAGAATTTCCCTCTCACCAATAACTCAATTAGCCAATGAGTTGGAAAAAATCGACTTCAGGGTAGCTCAGTATTGCACTAGCAGATAAGGAGAATAGCGCGCTGTAGATACTCAAAACTCAGAAAATGCTGATCACTCTACTGAACCTAACGACAGCAGTGATCCATTTAGTGCTATTGATACCAGCCGTAACTACGAAGCCACCAGTCTCAAAGAGTCACTGCAACATTACCATCATCGACTGCTGGCCTCTATACAACGGGAACGTGAATTCAGCAGTCATGTTAGTCACGAGTTACGGACACCTTTAAGCGTTATCAAAGGCAATGCGCAGATACTGCAGCAGCAAGACCCTGATAATGTCGCTCTGAAAAGAATATTCAATGCCGTGCAAGATATGGAACAGCTTACCGATACCTTATTGAGTTTAGCGAGGAGTGGTTTAGATGCCATCGCTATCGACGATTGCAGTATTTGCGAGTTATTGAGCCAACGGATAACTCTCCACGAGTCCTTAGCAAAGCATCGCGGAACCACTATCGAGTTGCACACTCCGGAAAAAGCAGTTGGTTGTCGCCACTAATCCTGCCGTCGCTAGTATTGTTTTTGATAACCTAATTCGAAATTCCCTGAACTATTCTGGTAGTGCAAAACTTGCGATTACTTGTAATGAGAATCAAGTCAGCATTATCGACCATGGTGTTGGTGTCTCTATGGAAACGCTGCAAGAAATCATGCCACCTACACAAAACGCCTCAAAACCATGGACTGGCTAAAGTCATGGCATTGGTTTGCATTAGTGAACGACTTTGCGATGATCTTGAACTGGAATAACAGTATTCAAAGCGCATCCCGGAGCGGGATTTGTGGTGATTATTGATTTGCCAAAGCAAGCCGAGAGTTAGCTTTCTGCAAACGAGTGGCCGTCACGATAAAGCCAGCGTTAGTCTTTGCAGAGTTTTACGCCTTGGTGGCGAATAGTGTGAATCAATTGATCTTTAAACGGTTTATCGATTTTTTGTTTGAGAGTGAAGAGGTGACTTTTTAACGCATTGCTTTCCGGTACATCATCGCCCCAGACTTCAAATTGCAGATCAGCACGGGAAACAATGATCGGATGACTGGCCCGCATAAGCACCGAAGAAATAGCAAAGCAATCATCGGTGATAGGTTGTATCTCTGGCCTGGCCGTCGTCCACATTTTGCTCTGTGTCTGATATTCCAAGTCTGCAACTCTGAGTACGGGATTTCCTACTAACCCCTTAGCGCGTCTGCAGCTAGCCTCTATACGTGCGCAAAGCTCGGCGAGATCTATCGGTTTGGTCAGATAATCGTCTGTGCCAGCTTGAAAGCCTTTGAGCTTGTCATCTAAAGAGTCTCTAGCCGTGAGCATAATAATCGGGGTTTGCAAGCCAAAATCAAAGCGAAGTTGCTCGCAAATTTCATAACCGGACATATCCGGCAAATTGATATCCAATACGATACAGTCATAGGTCTGTTGTTTGATCAGGCCTAAAGCAGAATTACCGCTACTGGCATGATCTACAACATAGCTCTTCATCTCTAAAAAGCTGTATATGGGTTCAGCAAGAAAACTTTTCTGTAATAAAAAAAGTGGGGTCTTCAACCAATAATATTCTAAGCCCTTAGGCTGTGTGTGTTACATGGGGTGCATTAACGTAATCTTCATTCATTTAAATTGAAATGGATTAGAAACTACCTTAACTTTCATAATTATCTTTGAAGTGGGTCATTCACAGTTGTAGGCTTGCTAAGTTAATATTGCTACTTTGAATTCTACTTTCGCTTCTATTCGCCCTGCGCAATTGCTTGGCTGGTTGCGTAACTGATGGTCGGATATTTTGCTGGATTGTCTTCGCTGCAGCAGCTGGGTATACATTCCATAGGGTAATCCGCATTCGCGTTTAGGAAAAACGGAATCGAGTAGCGCGAAGTGTTGCCGCTATTGTTGTTAGCAAAATGCTTGACGCTTAAGAAACGATCGTTACGTCCACTGTCTCATTAGCTCGCCAGAGTTAATGATAAAGGCATTATCAATATACGGAACCTGCATCCATTTCTGGAAGCGTTCGTTAAATATTTTTAGACCAACCTTGTCTTACAGCAACATAGTGCAGAATGAAGTATCCACATGTGGCGTGATGCCATATTCACTGTCTGGCTGAGGTGTTAGAGCAGGGGAGTGAGTCATTCGCAGACGATAAGTCGATTGCTCAAAACCTTTGTTGAAAAGTTTGCAGGCATTTCTAGCGCTGTGGCAAAAAGAGGCAGTAACTTTTTACCCAAAGTCCTCTATGGCAGCCGCATAGCGTGTCACGGTCGATTGAAAGCCTGGCAGCAATGAATCATCTGGCCACTGATTGTCTGCCATTTCTATCTGATGGCTGGATTTGATAATAAAAGCTTCGTTTAAGTTACCGGTATTTCGTGTCGGCAGTTTCTTATTCTTTAACCGGTAAATAACCGGCTCCGCCTAAAGGCCAAGTTCAGGGTTATCCATCAAAATAGTTTGTTTATGCTCTAGCGGTAACTGGTGGAACTTCTTGGTCATCTGCAAGGTGTCAGCTATTAGCTTCTCATCTACCTGATGTCCGGTGATTGAGAAAAACCCAACCGCTTCACAAGCTGTCTGTATTGCTAGCGCGGTTCTTTGTAGCGCGTCTGCGTCGTTGCCCTGCAGATAATCTGATAAATCAATGGTGGGTATATCACCTAGCTCTGCTTGTTCTGTGTTCTCGGCAGAGGTGTCCCAACTCTGGGATTCCTGTCGCAGCTGTTGCTCTTTGGTGTAGGGATCGAAGCTGTTGTCTTTCATTTGTTTTCCAGAGTGCGGAGATTATATGGTAGAGCAGGAATAGGTAAGTTTGTTGTACGGAGCCTCGCCGAGAGTTTTTGAAAACAACTCTCAGCGTTGACTGAGTTGTTACTCAGGCGCTTTACCAATTCCCATTTTACCGAGCAATTTATCTTTAAGAATAAACTGGTGATACAGAGCAGCGAGCGCATGCAATATCACTAAACCAAAAAGAACTTTAGATTGCAATGCCATGTGCAGTTCTTGGTGGTAGATCATCAAAGCTAGCAGCAGGCCACTCATTGCCGCCAAAAACAATGTCCGGTAAACCAGCAAGGATTGACATGCCAACGCCACTGGCAACCATAACTAGCACTAAAACATACAGCAATATATGAGTAACTTCTCCCGCCTTATCCAACAAAGCATTGCCGGTTGATGCCGCTGGCGGGCGAGCCTTGCGATAACGAACGATCAGACGCCAAATTGTGAGCAAGCCGATTAACATCCCTATGATCATGTGCATGCGTAACGAAAATAGCTTTTCTGGATCTGCGTTGTCTAAGGGGTTGCTAAAATTTGGCTACCTGCAAATAGTCCACCAAATATCATGATGCCGATTAGCCAATGTAGTGTGATAGCGAGTTTGTGATAACGGTTAACAGTCATTATTTCCTTTGGGAATTAGGTATATTTTAAAAGCTATCGTAGTAGCTTATTGTGTATATTGTATTAAATTTATATGTATATTTCAGCCGTTTTATCCTTATAGCAACTGATGTGCTTCAGGTTATTGATACTGCGGTGAATTTCTCATAGGTCAACGCAAACTTGGTGTAGCTGTGCTCTCAGCCATTCATGGCTGGGGATCTTGTTGGTAACGCTGATGCCAAGAGCATATACATTGTCCAGTTGATGCTCTCATAAGGCAGGGCAACATGGGTCAAAGCACAGGAGTTATTGTCTTTCATCATCATGGCGCGATGGTAAGCAGTTCTGAACGCGCAGGAACTGTGCTAATCTGAGAAATCGAGACTCGTATTCGCAAAGCTTGTCCTCGAATTTCGTTTCAGTGAGTCATATCTGAGTTGGCTCTTTGCCTTCGGTGAAGGTTAGGCTTGATATATTTGCGCATTCAAGAAAATCTTTTCTCTGTTTTAGGTGCTGTTGCGTACAGTTAGCGTATAAAAACATACTGCTGGTTTGGACTGAACAATCTCTTCTGCAGGATATAGCGGGGCATCTGGTGGCATAGGGCTTAACGCTAGATCGACAGTGCCACCCCTAAGCAAGTCTGCTGCGGGTATACCAGATGGGATGATATTCAATGTGAAGCGCTTTACCTGTTTGTGAATCAAGTGGTAGAAACGGGGTAATATATAATCGCGTTGGAAGTCATTCGCGGCGATTGTTAAACTAATATCCGCCTCGGCAGGGTTGAACTCCGCTGATTGCGTTAGTGCTTTCATGCTTGCTAACAGAGGTTTGAGTTCCTTTGCCAAACTTCGCGCTCTCGGGGTTGGCTCAATGCCTCTTCCTGCTCTCAAAAAAAGTGGGTCTTGGAAAATATCCCGCAGCTTCTCCAGACCATGACTGACGGCAGACTGGGTTACATTTAGCTTATCGGCTGTCGCAGTGATAGAGCCAGTTTCGACAATCATTAAAAAGGTATTCAATGAGCGTAGATCTAAATTTAAGTAACTGTTCTTTTCCATATCTTCTCAATACGCTCTGTAAAAGAGCCAACATAGCCGACTATATTGACAGAGGGCTTGATGACGCAGTGGTTATAGGGTCACAATATTACCACTGCTATAGTATCGAGCGCAAAGCCACAGCTAACTCATTACCGTAGGTTGTCATGCCGCAGCATCAGCCTGCTTGGCAGCTTTATGCTGCTCCTCAGTATTACCTTGCTTCCAATAGCTGGAAATATACAGCTGAGACTTGTCTAACTGTTTGTCGACTTTGAGATAATCCCGGATTTTACGCATAGTGCCAAACTCACAGGCGACCCACGCCGCAGCCTTACCCGGTAACCAGTCATATTCAGTAATCGCCTTATGCAGAGGCGACGCAGCAGAGCCGGCTTCAGGATTGATGACCCAGACAATCTCAAAATTAGTTGGTTTGGGTAAATCTTGCTTGTCTGCCTCACTCAATATCTCGATAAAAGCCACACCTCTCGCGGATTGCGGTAGTGTTTTCAGACTGACCGTTAGCGCAGGGCAATGCTGTCATATCTGCCGTCAGTAAAAACCAGTCCGCATCTTTGCTAATCAAAGTTACTGGCCCTGGCCCAAAGATAGAAATTTGGTCTCCAACTTTAGCATTTTGTGCCCAAGGGGGCCCCCCGCCCCGCTAAGCCAATTCCATGCAGACTACCATCGGACGTTGTTGTGCAACATTAAAGTCGATATCCGATCTCATTTGATTTTCAAGCTCGTTGCTCAGCAATAGTGTAAGTTCGCATCACATCTTTAGCTCCCAGAAGTGCCGCCAGGTTGAGGGAAAACTACAAACTTAACATACCCTCCCTCAGCATCTTTCGGGAAGCCCTTTAGGTTCTCTCCTGTCAAAGTTACCCGCAGCATATTCTGCGTGAGATTATTCACAGATTTCACAGTCAGCACTCTAGCTGCACGCTTTTGTCTAACACTTTTCAATTTATTCAGTATGCTCATATAGTCCTTAAAATTTATATAAATTACCCGCCACTCTCTGAGAATCAAATCATTCTTGCCCTTACCGCCAGTACTCATTGCCCGTAGTGAGTGTTAGATTTACTCTGGTTATTAAGCGTCACGTCCATAAAGCACAGTTATGTGGATAATGATTTAAATAGGGTAAATAGAATTTCATAGTTTTGGCTGATCTATAAAGCCCTTTAATTGTATTATGCACACCGAAGTGATTAAATAACCACTGCCGCCTCATATAAGATATGAGTAAAATTCATGCTTATCGGTAAATTTCCTGTTTAATGCTCATGTTGTTAGTAGAGGTGCTAGTTTCCTGCTATGTGAGCCGTCCAAATATTTAATGTATTCATAACCAGGAGTAGGGGCGAATTTATTATAAATATCAGCATGGCTTTTAGAATAAACACAATGGCAGAGTTGGAATGATGTTTTCATCCTATTGTTATAAAGCTACACTGCTTGTCTGATAGATAACTTCCTTTTCGGGTCAACATGACAGATCAAACCGCTGATGATAAACGCGCATTACGTGCCGTTGCTGTGCAATTCCTGATTAATGGCGCTGTAGCTGCCTCTTATATACCTCGTCTGCCAGAGATTCGCGATGCCCTAGACGTTGATTTGTCGGTGATTGGGCAGGCGATAAGCCTGATCGATAGTCTAGGCAAGGGCTCTAGTTGTGGCGTAGTATGTGGTGTTTGACGCGCTCTTAGCTCGGGCGATCATGCACAGTTACGGCACTCGGCGAGCTATGATTTATGGAACCATCGTGCTGATCCTTCTGTTGCCGATGATTGCTTTAGCTTCCTCGGTTTGGGCTTTGTTGTTGGTCATGGGCGCGATTATGTTGATGGATGTGATTGTCGATGTGGCAATGAATATTCAGGGGTCTAATTTAAGTGCTCGCCGCAGTACGCCTATTATGAATCCTTCATGGCTTGTGGAGTATTGGCTCTGTTATCGGAGGTCTGCTGGCGGCAGGTATGGCAGCAATGGCAATTCCATTGCAGTGGCATTTGCTCGGTGCGGCAGGGTTAATGGCAGTTGCTTTATGCTATGTAGGTGGTGGCCTGCTGACTTTCTGATAAAGCGATCCCTAATGAGAATGAAACCATGCATAGCAAAAATCAAAAGGCCAGACTTCCAGGGAGTCTTTGGGTGTTTGCCATTCTGGGCGCTGCAACATTTTTGCCAGAAATGATTAGCAGTGACTGGTCGCCGTTTCGTCTTAGCGATGATTTACATGCCAGTCCTGGCCTAGCGGGGATGGGTTTGTGGCTGTTTACGAGTGGCATTGGTTGGTTGGTCGTATGAGTGGTGATGGGTTTCTGCCAAGTTAGGGTTACACCGTTTGCTAAATTATGCAGTTGTGGTTGCTGTCATAGGGCTAAGCATTGCCTTTTTGATCGATAATATTGCGGCGGTAATTTATCGGTTTGAAGCTTTTTGCTGCCTTGGGGAATTTCAGTGCTGTTTCCAGCGCTTTATGATGCGGCAGCACAAGACTCTGGTTGGACCTGGCGTGGCTTAGGGCGATGACGGCTGAGTACTCGTTGGCAGTATGTTTGGTTGCGCCACTGCGGTAATTGCGTGTGTTGGCTGATTCTGGATTGTTTTCGGTCGGAATGGCTATGGCAGTGATTGCACTGCCATGTTTATTAGTGATTGGCTTGTTGTCACCCAAGACTTCTCATTGAAATCTGGTTTAAAATCTATGCCCTTGGTGTATCAGGTGGCACTGGCTCGATGTAAGGGAATCTTGCTAAGACCTTTAGTCATCGTGGTGCTGGTGTCATTACTGCTGCGAACGAATTCTTTAGAGGCGTCTCGGATAGGGATGATAATCCCAAGGCGATCTCTCTCCTTTGAGTAGTACCTTCTGCAAAAAGTGTCGCCGTGTCTGGCTTTTAATAACATCCTCTTTAATGGCAACAGGGTCCCAACGCTGTAAAATATCAGCTAGCATGTCTTTTTCATTATCAGCGTATTCAGGATTTCCACAGAGATTGTTTAGTTCTTTGGGGTCGTTGTTGAGATCAAACAGCATGCCAGGGTCGTCTTCACAGTAAACATATTTGAAGCCGTTTTTGCGCAGCATCAAACAGGGAGAGTAGATGGCCTTCGCCGGTGAATTCCATCATTCAACATTTCATCTTGGCCATTCGCTGTTCATTGTTCTGTAATAGGTCGGGTCATCGAGTGACCGTCAATTTAGGATCTACTACTTCAGGTGGATTACCATCAGTAGCGAAATCTAAAAATGTCGGTAATAGATCAAGTAAGGACACACCGCGTTCTTCAACGTGGCCTTGAAGTCCGTCTGGGGTGGCGATAATCATCGGTACTCGACGCGACCATTCATAGGGGTTGAATTTAAACCACATTGCCGCGTTCGCCCCATCAGTCACCGTGATCCTGCAGTTAAATACGGATGATAGTGTTTTCTGCACTAGTCCAGTTTTCCTCTAAGCGATTGAATCAGTTTACCCACTGGTCGTCGACATAGCTGATCATGGCATAGTAGGGCATAGGCGTGCATTGGCGCACACCATATCATCGGAACTTCTTGCTCATTCGGTTCTTTGGCGATTAGATTGGGTAGTAGCGTTGGCTCCAGGGGTCTCGTATCTCAGGAAGGGATAAACGGCATGACGGCAGATCAATTTATCATCGGTATAGCGATCCCAGTATTCCTGAGTGATGGTGAAAGGGTTGTGCGGGTGGGTGAATGAAGCGGTTAGGAAAAACGGTTGATCGTTCTTGATCACGGGCATAGTCGTAGATCTTTTCTTAACGGTTTGAAGGCAACTTCTTCATCATAATCTAGCTGTAGCGAGCGTTTGCATAGTCCAGCCTCCACGACTCCGCGTAAGCTCATCACTGAGGGGGCAAAAGGAAAATCGGTTTGCGTCCAGTCTGGTGTCCAGCCAAAGTCCGAGGGATAGATATCGGTTTGTTAGACGCTCTTCATAACCATGTAGCTGATCGGGGCCAACAAAATGCATCTTGCCACTGAGGCAGGTTTTGTAGCCAAGATCTCTGAGGTAATGTGAGAATGTGGGTACTGATGCAGGAAACTCCGATGCGTTGTCATAGGCACCGATACGAGACGA
>VOPJ01011895.1:0-21688 GCA_014673585.1 Semibalanus balanoides | reverse complement strand
GAAGATTCTGAGTTGAGTTATGAATGACCCGTACGTGAAAAACCTCAAGGGGGGCCGATTCGCCCCCCCCCGACAGTAATAGGGTTAAGGCGAGACTGTTTCTAGTGCTTATTCAAATCTGATTTATGGCAAACTCGCCCAGCAGCCTTGTGTGCACAACACTCAAAATGATCGCCAGGTGTTCATAATCGAAGTACGCCGTACAAGTGACATGACATACAGGCGAGACAGACGTTGCCTAATCATCGTGTGAGTGCGATGTTCATTAGCGTTACTATTCTCATCATCTGTCACGGGGCGGTGCGTGGTCGTGCCAAGGCGGCGGTGGCGGCGCGGGCAGTGCGCTGCCGCGGCTGGGACGAGGAGGGGGCGGGCCACGCGACATAGCAGTCTGGCTGGCACCCGCCGACCGGCCCTCAGGGTCCCGCTGACCGTCCGTCAGGGTCCCGCCGACCGGCCGTCAGGGTCCCGCCGACCGGCCGTCAGGGTCCCGCCGACCGGCCGTCAGGGTCCCGCCGCGCTCTCGATCGTCTGACGTCCTCAGCAGGACGGCGGTGGGGCGTGAGGCAGGCGTGTGCCAGCCCCGTCCCTACCCACCCACGGCCTCCTACACCAGTCCCCTCCCCAACCCACCCACGTGACGGCCTCCTACACAGGTAGCAGGTGCGCACCTCTGCCTTGGGAGTTGGGACCGATTAAGACCAACGCTGATTATATTTATGATAATTGGTGAAGGATAATAACATCAGAATAACAGGGGACGTGCAGGTAGAACGTTTTGCCTGTTGATTACGATATTTTTATAAGTATGTTGTTCATGTGTACATTCCATCAAACTTAATCTTTTCAAATTTTGTTGACACGCAATGCCAGATAATAATTTTTTGTTTGATTTGGCATCAGATAAACCCCTAATACCCAATTGATTTGGCAATATTGATGCTACTTTTTTTACCCTGGGTTCGGAAGGGGCCGCTGTGGTCTGGAGGCTGGACGATAGCGCTGCCATGCGCACCATCGTGCCTCGGTCTCCTATTCTGGACGGAATGAGCTCCTCAAAAGGCCGTCCCGTGTCGTCGACTCATGTCTGAGCATCTGGATTAAATCGTCTGGAAAGAGGGGCGGGTCGGGGCGAGGCACGTGGTTTGTTTGAATGTCTACTGAAGTGGTGCTCTGTTTGGGGGCGGTGTCTTCTGCTTGACACAGATCACAGGGTGGCGCGCCCGTCAACCATCCGACAAACGGACGACGAAGGTCGAGGGCGAACGTGCTTATAGTGATTTTGTCAGAGCTTTCAGTTTCCTTCATGCGTTTGACGCGTGTTGGGAATATGACCGCCGGCCCGTGTCATGGCGACTTTCGTCCATCCGAGTACGCAACCTGGCGACAAATCTCCACCCTTCTGCGACAGAGTTTCATCATCTTGGGTTGCATCCGCCTTTTTGAAGGGTTCACGTGAACGCCTGGCTGTTGCTTTCCATGCGCTGTGAACCGACTGCTGGTGTGAGATACCTGAGCTGCCCTCAGCACGCAGCAGCGCTGAGTGATGACCAGACCACATGAAATCCACTCTATCCCAGTGCAGGGCCGTGGTGTTGGCCACAGCCCACCCACCGGCCGTCCACGTGTCTCCACAGCGGACCACGTGTTACGGACCCGGCCGCCGTGCACGAACTGCGCAGTTTCTGTTCCGGTCCGCATCTCGCGGCTGTCGAGGCTGGCTGGCGCGGTGGCTGGCGTCGTTCGAGAGACTGGCGTTATCGCGCCCCGGCCCGGCCGCGGCCGGTGCGCACTGTGTGCCCTCAGTAGGCGTCCGCCACACACTGGCACACCACCAGAGAGAAACGACGGGCCAACTACGCATCGAACTCAACTCATCCACCGCCACAATCCCAGGGCGATCCGACTGACGGACATGTGCCACACGAACAGGGTGCACGTCTGATGTCATTCTGTTAAAATAGTCGGCACAAATGTTAAGTTTTAGTGATTATTACAAAGTTACGTTTTACCCAGGGCCCTCCGATGACCACTGGGCAGGAGGCTCTCGATAACCACGCGCTTTCTGTGCAAGTTTTGATCAGTGTTCCCATGCGGCCACAGCCGTTCTGGCCAGCTGGGCAGACGACACGCCTCACTCGGTCTTAACTGCACGCCTACTGGCTAGGTGTGGCGCCGGGTCCGTGAGAGGCCAGCGGGGGAGCACTTGATCATTTTACCCGATCGGTTCTTTCATCACTCAATACGTCTACAAGTCTCTTGGGCTCACACCGTCGGGGGAGATCGGGGGGGGGCGGTGGACGGTGGCCGGGGTGCGGGCGCCCGCTTGTCGTTGCTGTGACCTGGAGGCAGGGTGGGGCAGCTCCCTCCCCGACTGGCGGGTGATAAGCTCTCACTTGTGAACATCCGCCCCCATCAGGCGGTCAGAATCCTACTCTACTGGGAGTGGTTGACGCTCACGGTCAGGCAGTACGTCACGCCTCACGGTCAGACAGTAGCAGTGACAGTCACGAGTTCGTGGCGGATTAGCAGCCCATGCGGGCTGTATAGTTACTGACGGAAGCCAGCAGGGCAACTGACAGGGATCAAACAGAGCCGTGTATGGAAGGGCACCCCCTTCCATGCACACCAATGGGTTGTTCATGTTCATTGTTCAGTGTATTTGCCGCTGTCATTGGATGTGGTTTGCTCGGTTTTATAAAAGAAAACCAATGCTTGTCACGAGCAAACCATGCACATTGCACTGGTCCTTTCCCCGCCCGGTAAAGCCCACACAATCGATAAATACCCATCACCCGTGGGTAGACGGTTAGACACTAGACAGTATTGCGGAGTGCGAGCAGCTGATCTTTTCTTCACGGGACCCTTGCCATGGGCCTATGCCTGATAGGGACATTCGCTTGTATATACTGACCGCCAGAGGACCGGCAGTGGCCAATGGGACTCCGGCACCAACACTGCACATTGCACAATGCAGGGCCGGAAGCTGCAGTGGACATGTGACGCCATGATGGCCGGTCTCCTGATTCTCTGCAGAGTCCCGGTCGTGCCCTGAAGCACCGGTCCGGCATCAGTCGACTCTGTCAGTTAGCTGAGCTGGTGGATTGATTAACCCGCTGGCGCCGGCGACACTGTGTGCTGCGATAAACAGCGCTGGTAGCGGCGCGCCGGTGACGGACAGAGGCACCGGCGGCACCGCCGCCCGCCTCGGCAACCTGCCATCATTACCGGTCCAACTAACGCTGCAAGATGTAACTATTGGTCAAACTTACCATGGCAGCTCTGAAAAACGCTGGCGTTATTGTAGCCGACGAACGCGCAGCTATGCTCAGGTGATATGTCACGGACTTCTATCATCCACAAGTTAGAATGTGATGTTGCTAAGAGTAAAATCTGATGCAATTCATCCAGCTGAAGCTCTCTCTCTCCTAGACAGGGGCGGTCGCAGCTCTGGCCTGGGGGGAGGGAGCAACTTGACAAGGACCCCCGGTTTGTCTGAAAGGGGCCCTCGGTCGGTGCGAGTTGATGGAACAGCTACCGAGTTATCAACACCGGCACTTCTGTGAGGTCACGATCACGATTCCGTAAGACCTTCTCCGACCTTCATGGGCCTTCTGGAGGTCGGAGTGGGCCCTCTGGATACCATTGGGCCCCCTCTGACCTCCAGAGGGCCCACTCCGACTACATGCGGCCCACTTTGGACTCCAGATGGCCCTCTTCGACCTCCACAGGTCCCACGTTGGTCTCGAGAGGACTCGCCTTAGCCTCAATGGGCCATTCTGGCATCCAGTTGGCCTCCTTTGGCTTCCAGAAGGCCCTCTCTGACCTCTAGAGGGCCCATTCTGACCTAGAACCCAGGTGGTCCCTTCAGGCCCACCTGGAATCCAAGTCACTTTGGGGGAGGGACAAAATATATGCTGCCCCCGCCCTTATGAGCATGGGCGGCATGTCCTCGATGCCCCCCCTGCGACCGCCACTGCTCCCAGAGGTTACACGGTGCTGGCAGAACAACCTCGAGCTCATTTTGGCGCCACCGAGACAATGATTGCGCATCGCCCGTCATTGCTTGGAATATGGAATGCGCACTGGCGTGGTTTTATCAACCGATGTAATCACATGCATCAGTTGAGGTACACAGTCAAAGCACAAGAACGCGATAGCTATTGTGGCTGAATACATACTAGGCCATGGTAAAGCCCACCCATGGACCAGGCAATATTTTAGGTGACTAAAGCTGAATAACGTTTTATGCGTTTCATGCCTGCTGGTTTTGTCACTCAGCTCAAAGCAGTGCAATTTTGAAGAAAGCGTATCGAGTATCAGCTGTCAAGTCGATTGCTGCTGATTAGACGGGGTCAGGGGGTAAGTGCGGCGATAGCTACAACTGTCGACTGCCACTCGTTAACAAGATAAGTGATAACCGTATCCTCGTGGCGAATAGGCGGGACTCTGCCATGCCTTTGAAAATGTGGGGAGGGGCGGGGGATCGAGCGGAGGAGGGGAAGAGTCGTGTCGAAAGGCTGTTGAGCGGGGCTGGAGCGTCAGCGATTTTTAAGGGGGGTTTGGCGTTGTGGAACATCGATTTCTAGTTGCTCGTCTGATAAAATTGGGTGGGGGTAACTCCTGGCTGAAGAATAGGGAGGGCACGACCCTCCGTTCCCCCGTGGTGGAGCCCCTGAAAATAGCCGTATATTTGCGCACTGTTTTAATCAACATTTGTTGGGCGCTAAGTGACCACAGTCGGTTCGGCCTAAAACCCCATCATCATAATAATTAATAAACATTGGTGTAAAATGACCGTTATGGGGTGGGGGATATCTGCGTGTAGCTTTTATGCAATGTCAAATAACTGCTGAACGGGAAATAAGAGGCAGACCCCTTCTAGAGTGCGGCGCTGTGTTTGTTTGCGTCAAGCGTCGGTGGTCTGGCTGGTTTGTCTGGGACAGTACAGCCTGTATTGTGCAGTGGCCAGTGTGGTATGCAGAGTGTAGGCCGTGCACTGCGTGCATTGTGTTCTGCGGCCTATCTCTGCCGCCGCGGCTGATAGCGCCGGCCGCCTGCGCCGCCGCGTCCCACTTGCCGCCCGGGGGTCGCTATCGCCGCCGTCCTTCCGGCGGCCGCTCTGCCGGCCCTGCCAGAACCGCCCCCGCCCGGTCAGCCCCGCCGCCCCGCCGCCCGCTGCCCGGCGCGCGGCACCTGTCGGGTGTCGGGTCGGCGCGTGCAGCAGCGTCCACCTGCGCGTGCCTTCTGCGGTGTATCAGTGAGCGCGGCACGGCGCGGCACGGCCGCCGCCGCCGCTGCTGGGTCGATGTCAGACCGTCCCCGCTCCGAGCGCTCTACTTAGCTGATTGTCGACCTCGTGGTGGCGGCTCAGCGAGGTGCCCTGCCCTCGGCTGAGTGCGGTGACGTGTGATATGCCGTGCCTGTATCGGCCGGGTGACGCCACGCGGGGGCAGAGGTGAAAAATCACCAAAACTGGCGATTCCAGTGCCGGAGGTTTTAACTTTATGTTACGAACTACACATATGTCAGGCCTTATTATATTGTCAGCTTTTGAGGTTCTCTAGGTCCAAGGGTTTTCGACGGCAAAATACTTCACGCGATCTGCGTTTCTTCGCATGAACCTACACTTCTCTGCCATCGTGCAGCAAGCTTTTGGTGACTGGTTTTCAGCTGGGCGCGTGGTGCGCGTGCTATCGGCACCGGCTCTGGGGCGGCGGGCGGCTGCCGACCTCGACCAGAGCCATTCGGGCCTCGGTGGGGTCGCTGCCATATTTGGACGCGGGTGTGGGCTGGCTTTGCGTGCTGTAGCTAGAGTGCCGGCTGGCTGGCTGGCTGGCTGGTCCGGGCGGGTACAGGACGGAGGGGCTGAGCCGAGCGCACGGGGGGAGGATCTGTCGGGGGACTGGACTGTGACCGGGTTAGTTAGCCAGGTTAGTCAGCCAGGCTGGGGATGTCTGTTGATCGCAGGGCGCCGGTCGATATGCGTTGATCTCAGCTCTCTCATCCGTGGATTTCCCCGTGACGCAAGCGATCGGCTCCCTTGCTGGGGTGATTGGCGATCGGTTAGGGAGGTTTGTAAATACAATCATGAATCAGCCAGTTGGTTGTGGTGTATGACTGCAAGGTGCTGGTATCGAACGCATTCTCACCCCAATTTTACCAGGGAAGCAATCTGAGCGCTGGGTGCTGCATACTTGGTGCATAGAAACACCCACTACTGACTAGGCAGGCCGCTGTTGTTGAGATACTGGCGGCAAGGGCGTAGGAACCTATTTCAAGTTGGTGTGGCAAAGGCAGGCACTTAGCCAGGATTGTTTATCATGGGAGGACCACGTCGGTGGTAGAATCAAATTTCGCTCCTCGCCATATGTTATTGATGTTACTGACCGGGGGAGGGATAGGGTCGAGTCGCCAGAGAATATCACTTTATCTAGTGTAATCATTTATTTTTTGCTCAGGGGCATCCCTCAGGGGCGTAACCACAAGCCCCCATCCGAAAATACCATCCGCCGCCATTGGTTGGCGACACTTTGCAAGCGTTATCGGAGCTGTCGGTTATGTTCGCTATCAGACGACGGTCTCTCCCAAGCTCCGCGGAGTATAACGCGCTTTTTACAAAGCTCGGTGGTGCAGAGGAGCACTGATCAATATAAACCTCTCCAGCCTCCTCCACAAAGGCTTCATATACTGGACCGGATACATACATGCGGATGTGTTGCCTTGGCTACCACATCACATTATTGTCTCTTTTTCCATCACCTGAACGCATGTGCTTGGAAAGGGAGCAGAGAAACATGTCGGTTTCGCGTCGGGTATACGGCGAATCAGTGATTAAAAATACGAGCAGGCCACGCTCTGCGACATAATGATACAAGACTCGCACTAATCAGACTGATCTATTCCCAGTCGCTACGCGGAATTTCCACTTCAGGGGATTCTATGCAGTGATTGGCCGCAGTTCTGCTGCAGAGTGGTGCAATATAGGCAAGAGCTTGCTCACGACCAGACTTGTGATTGATTCAAATTTTAATGAATGGTTCAATCATGATTCACCGGCAAAAATGAATGATTCAATCACGATTCAATCACTCAACATTACCACTGATGAATCGATTCACAGTGATTCACAGGCCTACGTTAATCAATCATGAATGATTCATTCAATGAATGATTCATGAATGATTCAATCAAAATTCTTAGCATGCAATATGCAAATAACAGTGCATATATTCGGAATGGGGTGTTTTACAGACCAAATGCAGGTTGAAAGTGGATCTGACATGTGTTCACTCCAGTTTGATTTCCCTATTATTAGACTGGGCCTAATCGTTTGGAATAGTTTCCTGTGTCCCCCCGAAAAGAATCATTGCATTGTGCTATGAAAATGAATTCAAATCACCATATTTTCTTTTGAATGAATGATTCAATCACGATTCATTGAAATCATTTATGAAGAGGTGAATCGATTCATGAATGATTCACGTAAAATAATAATGATCTCAATCAAAAAAATGATTCAATCAAATCATTCTTTTTATTGAATCAATTCTTATTTTACGTGAATCATTCATGAATCGATTCACCTCTTCATGAATGATTCAATGAATCAATGTCGTACATTATATCCTGGCATCGGTAGGCATCCAATATCAGCCTACTGCGTATGCAGATCAAGCACAGAAGTTTATGCAGATTGCTGTTATTTGTGCATAGCCTATTTTCCTATCTTAATCATTAACGGTCTTTGATTTTGGTAATCCAGCACATTCTTCATCAATATAAAGTGAACGTATCGTACCTGCGTTCGGTTGTTACAAAATGTAAAGGTTTCCTCGATATATTGTTTTATATTTGAAGAAAACACTTGTCTTTACTGTGGTATACTTATTGGCTTCTCGGCACATTTTGAAACTAAATAAATGCAAGTTGGAGACTTCAACTTGTACTGGGTGCTATACCCAGTACAATTTGGGGATTTGAATTTTACTGGGTACAGTGAACCCAGTGGTGGTTACGCCCATGGCATTCCCTCCCCTTATCTACGTCCCTGGGCAAAGGGATAGGGTGCGCAGGCGCGCAGCCAGGAATTTATAAAGGGGTGTCCCGGGTCGAAGGGGGTGGGGTCCCGTACCAATTTTCCGATTTTGTTTACAAAAAGAGTACGGAAAACGTGCACTTTGTCTCTGAAAGGGGGGTCCCGGATCCTGGGACCTCCTGGTTGCTCCAACATCGGGGTCGGGGGTTCCAAGGTCCAAGACCACGTTGTTGAACTAAAGTGCACTGAGCGAATGTGTTTCAATCTGCGCCAAGTAATTGTTATTGATGCACTATGGATTAACTTCGAATTCCGAATTTTATAACTTTTTTTTTCACGAAGGATTTATTCGCCGGACGCATCAACATCGGGTGGTGTCGATGAAGTAGACAGAACATTTGTACTACACTGTACATTTTAAGATAAATTAAAATGGCATATATCAAATGACTGATAATAAATGCTTAGCTATATCAAACTACTACCTCGATTTTTGTTGATTTTTTTAAAATAAATTCAAAGACAAATTGTATTGTTTTTTTACAGTATCTAAAAATAGGGTTGCCCAAAACACGGAATATGTGTGATTGAAACGTGTTCGGTAAATATGTGTACCAGATTTCAAATTTATATCGTCAGAAATTACTTACTTATGACCTTTCAAAAAACAAAAATCGACCACCTCTCCCAGTATTACCATGCACAAAAAAGCATTTCCGATTTTGCGTTTTACTTCTTTATCTATGGAACAAACAATGTGTTATAAGGACATTTTTGCGTTTTAGACAAAACAAAAGCACACAAATTGACATAAATAATTTGATTCCCGTCAGAATCTAAGGCTATCATGCCATCTACAAAGCGCGATCGTTGACATATATTTGCTTGCATTTCGGAAACCGAGTATTATATATGGACGACTGGAAAGTTGGTGTGGCACCGCCGCACCAGCTCCAAAGTTGGTGTGGCAGCTGCCACCCCTGCAGCACCACTTCCGACGCCTATTACTGGCGGTGATGACCCGCGGCCTTTCTACTGACTGGCCTATAAATAGCACGAATGAGGTTGCAGGGGCTGGGCGAAGCGCATTCTGTCTCGTCTGCGTGAGTCCATTGTCGCTGAAGTCAATTTTGTGCGGGGACGTGGTCGTGTTGAACTCGCAGCAACCTCCGGTTAACGATCAAGTCTGATCACTGAAATGTATCCTACTATCAGTAATGTGGACTCACGATGGCGTGACTTGCAGTGATAAGTGATATGGCCATCGCTGTAACACAAATCTGCCTCCTGATGTCGATCCGATCCGCAAAGGCCGATAGGCGGCCAATGTTATCGCCCGTCTGGCTGAGCTTGTGCAGCTAAAATCAGCTACACATGTTCCGGAGGTGGGGAAGTGGCATGACATTGCTTTGGCAACATGCCGGCCTGTTTTGCTGACGCCGGCTCTCGGCTGAGAATGGCTCTGGCGGGATGTGGGAGACTGGGTACAGCCTGAACGGGCATCACATTCACTATCTGTGTAGTATTTGAGTCAGCGGTATGTGCAGCTGGTATCGAACATGTGTGATGCTGATACGCTGGGCCACGCCCAGGTGACCTTGTGACTGGCCGACTGGGGCGGGCGTGTGACTGGGCGACGGGGTGGGTCCCTGGTGTTGTCTACTGTGTGACTAGATGACCAGAGGCTGTGTGTTGCCACTGTCCGCGGACAGGCCGAGGACTGGCGCCGCATCCTAAGCAGAACCTGTGGTCAAGGACACCGGGCTGCGCGGCCGACGGGTTGTGTGTGATAAGACGATTGGCCAATGTCGTACCGCCGACACGTCTATCGAATTCAGTCACAGGCACCATGTTGTTTTGTGTTGTAAGGTATTTCAGTCCTGGGTGTTGACAACCGAGTGTTGTAGCCTCCCGCGAAAGACAGAACAAAACAGAGTTTGTGCTCAACACAAACATTATTTTCTGAAAGTGCATGCAATGCATGAATAACTTCTAAATCAACACGCTATTTTCCAAGTACGAGATTGAGTCTCTTGGAAAATTAAATCCCGTGACCAAAGGCGAAACCCAATATCTACAAGATAACCGTTTACATGAAAAATGGGGAATGTTTCATCCTGTGAATGAGACCTTGGTTTATCCTTGGACCAATGTCTATTGTATTCAAAATCACGAATCTGACATTTTGTGCTAAATTATCACAAATGGTTAAATGGGACTTGAATAAATCCCACAACTTTCACTCGGTCCTTCATGAACTTTATAACATGATATAGCAGCACGCGCCAGCATTTAAATACACCAATCAACATCTTCCAGTTAGAAAGCCTTATCATAACGCATTTAGCTATCACGTATGGGGTTGAGGTTTTTAAGAGCTATTTTCGAAATTTGAACTATCGATACTCTCATCTCCATGCAGAAATGATAAAGCTCATCATCAACAGAAATTCATTGAAATATTCGCCAGTAATAACCTTGATGAGTGGTGTTCCCGATAATATTTAAATTAAACCTTCTAACACCTGCGACATAGGTTAAGCTGATGTAAATACACCGTCAGGGCGGATGCCGCCGTCCGCCCGTTATAATCCCAGAGACTCAGTCCCGGCAGATTTCACGTAATAACACTTACGATGCACCGGAGTTTTGCGGCGAATCAAGGCAGGTTTCAAGGTTTCACAAGCCTGTCTTCAAGGCTGCTGTCTCAAATCCTGCGTCAAAAGCGAAACATCGAAAGTAGTTCAGCGCTGACAATCCAAGAATCATCCATTTATCAAGTAGCCGATGACCCAGACAGACGAAAGTGAACCTGCCTTTTACCGCGTGGCCTGTGCTACTGTCTGTCCCAGCCAGTGGGAGGTGGCCATGGCTGCCAGGGTCGCCGCCACCTCGCCGCCCAGCTGGTCATTGGCGACCTTGGCTCGGCCGAACGCAGTGGCGGCGCATCTTGTGGGGCAGCACGTGACGCCTCCCCCCCTCCCTCCCCCGCGGAGTCGCTTCCTGGTGCCGGCAGCACTGGGCCAGGCCGACCGCACCTATCGAATGGGATCGGAGCGGATGGTGGGGGCGCTGCTGCCTGTCCCCATGTTTGTTAGATAGATGGCGGCGACGCTAGTAGCGTCTGGGGTCAGCGAGCGCCAGGCTCACGGCCTGTTCTGCACTGCCGGGCTCCCAGCTGGTGCTAGTTGCTGCTGCCTGCTGGCTGGCCGCGTAGCTGTGGCGTTGCTTGGCTGGCCTGTGCGGCTGGCCGTGTTGGTCGGCCGTGTGCCGTGCTGGCCGTGCTGGCGTGGTCTCGAGCACGGTGTGGCGCGGCGTGCAGCTGCGGCCACGCTGCTGGGCTGTGCCGGCTGCCGGCTGGCTGTTGATCTAAACAGAGCCAGTGGCTGACCGGAACGGCCTCGCCCCTGCCTGGCCAGCAGTGCTGCGATTACAGACAGTGCAGACTGGGCTGGTCCTGCTCGTGACCGAGAGGGGCGGTGCCGAGTCTGGAGTATGGCCTCTCTCTCTCGAACTCTCCGACACGGCCGGGCGCAGCCATCCGATCCTTGGACACGACCAGTAAAAGACGCGGTGGGGTTGCTGTTGTGTTGGACGAATCGCGGTGTCCCCACGCAAGTTCGTGTTCTGCTGTATCCGAGGCAGTTCTGATGGCGATCCAGTGACGGGGGTGGTCCATTATCTGTTGGCGGCAATACTATTTTAGGTACTGTCAACTCTGATGATGATCGAATTCCCTAGTCCAATGCCACCGTTGGGATTGGTATGAGGTACTTCATTACTCATGGATGGGGGCTCTCCAGCCCCCTCCCCCCATAAGGGGGGGGGGGTGATATGGTGACAGACCCCACCAAGTTTCCACTTAACACCAGAAACATAACATCAGAACCTACTCTGGTCACCACGGCTGCCACGGCTGCCACCGGCTGCACCAAAGGGTGTACAACTGATGTGGTCCTGTGTCACGGGTGAATCGCTGTCAACCGGCAACGGTCTGGCCACCGGCTGCCACCGGCTCGCGCACGCTGTCCACCGCCAGCCACCGCGGTTCACTGCGTGTCACGGGTGTCAACGGAGTGTCAACGAGGTGCCACCGATGTGCCACGTGTGCCACCGTGTGCACGCTGCTGTTCAGCGGCTGTCACTCCGTGTGCCACCGCTGTGGTTCACGTGTCACCGTGGTACCGGCTGTCACCGCTGTGCCACCTGTTCACCGTGTGCACCGTGTGCCACCGATTGTCACGTGTGCCACCGTTGTGTAACCGGCTGTCACCTTTGTCACCGGCTTGTACGTTGCCACTGTGGGTAGTGGTCACCGTGTGTCACCGGCTGTCACCATGTGTCACCGTGTGTCACCGGCTGTCACCGGTCAGCGAGAGTCACCGTGACAACACGCAGGCGTGCTGGGAGAAGCGACACTTCACCTAAACCATTCACCACCATACAGCCCATACACATAACACATGGCTTCAGATCTTCAGCACTTGGAGTGGTACGATTTGATAAATATTGCCGTTGTACCGCTGGTGTATTTATTTTATCTGCTTGTACCAATCACTGAGACTTCTGATTGTTGCCATGCAAAAGCAATGAGCAAGTTTTCAAGTTGAGCATGATTGCTTCTATTGGAATGTTTTACAAGCCGTCTGGGAGCCTGCTATCCTGCTGTTAATTTTGCATCTATAATTTCATGTCATTTTCATTGGTTTTGAAGCTATATAGAAAGTTATAGCTTCAAAACAAAAAGCTATAGAGCTATACTGAGCTATACTGAGCTAGCTAGCTATCCTATAAGCTCTACTTAGCTCTCGTAGAAACGTGAATCAATATGAGGTCTTTATTTGTATTGTTTTTGCCACACCCTGTATCGAAACCCAGTACTCTTCGGATTACGATATAGTTTGTTTTGAATCATGTTATGGTCCGCATAACATTCCGTGGGTTTTGTTAATTTTCTCCATGTATTCCTTGGTGAACCATTCCTATCAGTTGACGCGTCCCTGTTTCGAAAGACCGGGCAAGTTTTTGAAGACCCGTATGCAACTTAGTCAGGGTCCTAGGATTGCTTTGAAGCCAGGGTGCGGAGTGGAAAATTCAACATAAAAATAACAGAAGAATGGAAAATTCCACCGAAAAATACCTATAGAGTGAAAAAATCAGCCTAAAAATAAATTATTGCATTGAACTCGGCTTTTAAAAAAACTTCTTCCATTTAAATCATATGGTTTACAAATACAATTACTTCCTAACCTCTTTGTCTTCAATTTACCGTTAATAATTATCATTTTATATCTGTGGCTACGTTATGTTAATTTGGATTATCAGTGTTGGTTATAGTTATTAAATTAATATTGAATTTGGGAGTGGAAAATTCACAGTAAAACTTTGGAAAAAGAGTGAACAAATATTTCGCAGAGGGTGTCGTTTTCCACAAAATTTTGCAATCCTAGGACACTGAACTTAGATTCCCCACTTCCCGGTCGTTACCTTGTGTCACTCCGTCAGTCAATGTTGTGGATTTTATCAGCTAGCCTGTTTCTAGCTTGTTTTCACAGGCATGCTGCGCTGCAGCGAAGAGTGGCGCTCTAGCCACTGCTATCTGATTTGCACAAATACTGTGCGTGTGTACCGGATTGTCGCTGCAGCTGCGGGCGGGGGGCGTGGTTGGCCAAGGTAATCCAGAGCGGCACATTTCAAGGTCACTCGCAAGAACCTCCGGGACGGCGCCTGGACTTAACGCGTATTCCTCCTGTCCTGGGATCGGCTCTCCCAACCGCTCCATTGTCTCGCGAATCCACCGCTGTCCCGTCTTTCCAGCGATCCACATCGTCCTCTGTCCAGCGATCCACCACTGTCCACGTCTGTCCAGCGAATCCACCACTGTCCCGTCTGTTCTAGCGATCCACCACTGTCCCGTCTGGTCCAGCGATCCACTACTTGTCTCGTCTTCAGCGACCACCACTGTTGTCCGTCTGTCCAGCATCCAAACACTGTCCCGGTCTGTCCAGCGCATCCACCCACTGTCCCGTTCTCAGCGATCCACCACTGTCTCGTCTGTCCAGCGATCCCACCCACTGTCCCGTCGGCCAGCGATCCAACCACTGCCCGATCTTGTCCAGCGATCCACATCTGTCCCGTCTGTCCAGCGATTCTCTACTTGTCCCGTCTTGTCCAGCGATCCACCACTGTTCCCGTCTGTTCCAGCGATCCAACCACTGTCCCGTCTGTCCAAGCGATCCTCTACTGTCTCCGTCTTGCCAGCGATCCACCACTGTCCCGTCTGTTCTAGCGATTCCACCGCTGTCCCGTCTGGTCCAGCGATCTAACCATGTCTCGTCTGTCAGCGATCCACAGTCCCGTCTTGTCCAGCGATCCACCACTGTCCCGTCTGTCCAGCGATCCACCACTGTCCCGTCTGTCCAGCGATCCCCCACTGTTCCGTCTGTCCAGCGATCCACCACTGTCCCGTCTGTCCAGCGATCCACCGCTGTCCCGTCTGTCCAGCGATCCCCCACTGTTCCGTCTGTCCAGCGATCCACCACTGTCCCGTCTGTCCAGCGATCCACCACTGTTGTCCCGCTGGCTGGCTTTTGGTGCTTCCCTGCCACGGCCGGCCCCTGGCTTCACGGGAGACAAATCAGACAAGTGGTGCGGCCGGCCGGCTGAGAGGGTTGCTGAGTCGCTGACAGGCCTGCTTCGTCCGGGCGTGTCCCGCTCTCGGGATACCCATATGTTTCGACACATGCTGGTTCGCGTGGTTCGAGTTAATTACAAGAGATTTCAGTTATGTGAAATCAGTCGTCTGAAATCGGATTCGGGAGGCTCTAATAAGGCATTTACCAGCCTTGAAAATGACATACGGATAATTGATTCACAAAATAATTATATAATTTCTAGTTTTTGGAATGGGTTTTGTTATCACGTGATTTTACGCTTGCAATAAATATAGATAATGGGTTGGATACACGACATAACAATGAGTTCTTTGTGCCACCTACTGATAGTACATTTTTCTAGAGCATACTGATACAGTTCGAGATAGCTGGATTATTCCGGCGTAAAATAACCCGTCTGTTTCAAACCTGTTATCGCTCAACATGGAAAAAGACATAACATTTTTGCTATTTTGAAATTATGTTTGGCCGTTATGGCGCTATTCTCGTGCTTCTGATTCCACAATGCACACAAGTTAGGTTCTAGAATGCTTTTGTTGACAGGGCTGGCGATCCGGTGCAAAAATGTGCGTAATTTGTGTACAGAACGATTCAAATATGATTAACCGGTTACATGATGCAATCAGTGAAACTGTGCTAAATTATAACTGACGCAATGTTTGATTTACGGGACACATGATGCAATCATTGACACCGTGCGTACACACATACCCCATTGCATTGGTGGGACTCGCTGCCTCCCTGAATGCCTGGGATGTCTTGTCCAGCCCGTTCACTGGTCTTTCCGTTTCCGCGACTCCGATCATGTTTCTCACTAAGCGTCTTCGCTTCAACGAACACAAATTATGATCACTTATAGACATGCTGTTCATATTGTATCATGTGAATGCATTTCAGACGGTCTAGTGTCTTTATTTGCAGAATGAGTATACTTAAGTTCAGTTGCAGATGAGTTGTGCGGGTTTGGGAATTTCCACCCCGTGTCAGCGACTTCACTGGACCAGTCTAGGTGAGCCCCCCCCCCTGTCCGCCTGCCACCCCGTGGGGCCCGCCAGTTTGATCGGGAGGTGGTCCAGTTGAGGGGGGTAAGGGCGGTCAGCTGGCTTCCAGCCCCCCTCCCTGTCCGCCTGCCACCCTGCGGGGCCCGCCAGTCTGATCGGGAGGTGGTCCAGTTGAGGGGGTAGGGCGGGGTAGCGGCGGCCAGCTGGCTTCCAGGCCACATTGCTGGCGCTCCTGGCCGGCCTCCCAGCTCTGGCCGCGATCCAGCCGTGTGATGACGCACGTGTGACGTCATGAGGGCGTGCCCACCTATCAGAGGTCTCATCAAATCAGAGCAGCACAACTACCGACATCAATTGAAGACGTATGAAATAATACGACGATCTTCTTTATTGGTAGCTCTAAAGACCATCGGTCGGATGAAATTGGACTATTTTGGGACATGTTTTTTGTGTTTTAAATAAATTTGAATGTTTGGAGCCCTGCGGATGTGAATTATGGTATGCAAATGACCTTGGAAGATGAGCAGTGCATGTTTTATTCATAACATGTGGACATAATACATTATCATAAAATAATTATGGATGATATGTAGCGCTTCATTCCTCCATGGCTAATAGATGATACGACCGAGTTAGTGGTAGATAAATAATACTCAGCGACCCACTTTGGACTCCTCTTGAGAGACTTGCATGGATTACATCTTCGTGAAACACGAATAGGGACGGGACCAGACCAAAGTACTTAATGAACGCGAGAAGAGGAACTAAAACTAAACTTGTCCTTTTTACCGTCTGCTTTGCTCAGTCGCCGTTCCATACCCAGCAGGAAAAGCGGGCCTACAAAATGCCATTCTAGAGCCTGCTTTTGTCCCGCTTACATCGCCCTGTGCTCTTACCCTTATATGCCGTGGGCCCGTCACATACTTCTGCTCACTGCTCAGTAAAAGACAGCGGCGCTGCTCTGTACGGTGCTGACTGCAGCAGAGTGTAGAGTGTAGAGTGGCGGCGGCGGAGGCAGCAGCTGATGGGTGGGCTCGATACCGGCGTCTCTGGCCTTGCTGTGTAGAGAACATCGGTCACGGCCGTCGCTACATCGATCACGTGCGGCGGGACTCGGTAACACGCGTGGTAACCATGAGCGTGACGTGGGGTAACCATGAGCGTGACTCGAGGTAACCATGAGCGTGACGTGGGGTAACCATGAGCGTGACGTAGGGTAACCATGAGCGTGACGTGGAGCGTAGGCGGACTTGTTTCCGACGCCATCTGCCCCCCAGACGACCAGGTCAGCGTTGGGTCTGAGTCTGTGCGGCGTTTTCGAGCGCTGCAGCCATGCACTGCTTACTCCAACTAGTTCCTTTCGACTGCTTCCCGCCTGGCGCCGACGCCGGGTGGCTGCCGTGACAGTCGGACATCCGAGGGAGACCCGGAAATCCGAGGTATCTGGTGCCTCCTGCTCAGGTCTGTTGAGACCCGGACATCCGAGGGTATCTGGCACTTCCGGCTCAGGTCTGTTGAACCCGGACATCCGAGGGTATCCGGCGCCTCGTGCTCAGTCTGTGAGACCCGGACATCTGGAGGTATCTTGCCCACTTCCGGCTCAGTGTCTTAGCTTGAGACCCGGACATCCGAGGGTATCCGGCGCCTTCGTGCTCAAGGTCTGTTGAGACCCGGACTCCGAGGGTATCTGAGCGCTTCCGGCTCAGGTCTGTTGAGAACCCGGACATCCGAGGGTATCCGGCGCCTCGTTGCTCAGGTCTGTTTGAGACCCGGACATCCGAGGGTATCTGGCACTTCCGGCTCAGGTCTGTTGAGACCCGGACATCCGAGGGTATCCGGCGCCTCCTGCTCAGGTCTGTTGAGACCCGGACATCCGAGGGTATCTGGCGCTTCCGGCTCAGGTCTGGTGAGACTCGGACATCCGAGGGTATCCGATGCCTCCTGCTCAGGTCTGGCGGCTGGACCGGAGGCGAATGCCGTGCACGGTGGCTGGCTTCGAACAGTGCAACAAAACCCTGCGGTCCCAGTTCTTCTGCTCGACTGCTGTGCTGTTGCCTCCGTTTCTGATGTCTCGACCTCCGATACTCCGATTGTTCTCTCAGGGAGCCTTACCTCGTCATTACATGATTTTGGCTGTTAATATTAGTGCCATTGACTGCGGAACGTTTTATTGATGTCCCTTGTTGAGAGTTTCGTTGTCTTTGCAATGTGTGGGTTGCAATAATTAATCGGTAATTCTGAATCATTGTAAACCTGAGCGCAAATTGACCCGAAGGTGTCGACGCGTCCTTAAACCCCAATAAACAAATCATTAACCATCCACTGCTCATCCCCGGCACGATTCAGTGATGTACCATGGCATACGAGTACGCGCGCTCAGCGTAGCGTGAGTACAGTGCAGCCATGCATTGCACAATGCACAATGCACCACATATTATTATATGCTGCATGCCGAGCTTTGCCTCAGTGAAGCGTGTGGTGGGTCAGGTCGACATGGCAGCCTGGCCGTGCTGTGGTGTGGGCCGCTGCTGGCCGGTCCCCGGTGGGGGGCGGGGAGGGGCTGTCCGCTGCTCCTATCGCGGACTGCGGGTGGGGAGGGGGAGGGGAGGCGGCACGTCTCTGCCATTTGCGATAGAAAAGGCCTTCCACGCTACCACCGCTGCAGCCAACTGCAAACTCAGAATCGGCGGGTCTGATTTGGTTCAAATAGGCGCCATTGATTCCAAATGAACTAATTAAACAGCTGCACTGGCGACCTTAGATCATTGTTCTAGTCTCACAAATTAAATGAAAAGATTTTGAGCGTTGCACCACCAGTTAACTTGGAAATGACCTACTCTTTTTGAACTGCCACCCTGGTTTGAAGCTTTGGAGGAAACTAACCAAGCTGGTTGGGTTGGTGGGTGGGTGGGTTGTGTGTTTAGGTACCCCCACGAACTCGGCTCCTATGGGACGTAGACAAAAACTGGAACAATTGTTCGAAAGCTTTCAACATGGACATTCGAAGATACCTTATTCATTTTTAAGCTCAGGTCAATATTGAGGCTCAGGTCTGGAGTCGGTGGATCACCTGAGGTCATCAAAGGTCAGATTTTCCAGTTTTAGGACTTCGATTAAAAAAAAACAAATATCTCGGAAACTATGATAGGTAGAAACAAACGGAAAAATAGTAGAAAGCTCTTGAAATTTGCGACCGCTATCATGTCCTCAAGTTTTAGCTCAGTACAATAGTCTAGGCTCCAGAGGTAATCAAAGGTCAAAACCACTATTTTTGCCAAAACTGCTTTTGCAAATAACTTTTTACCTAACAAAGATAGAGCAGTCATTAAAAAAACATGCTGTTTGCCTCGTCAAGGCGCTTTGGAAACATGATACTGTTGACCTGTTTAGGTCAATTTCTAAATTTGACCTCAGGTTAAGGTCATTTGGCGGCCCAAGTAGTTCATGCTGAATATGGGGCGAAGCGGCTCGACAAGTCAAACACAGTGGTGTCATCCGATCGTCTGCATCTTTATTATATCAATAGTTATTAGCAAAACATTGCTGATGAACTCGGATGACCTCAGATGACCTTGCAGAGGTCACTGAGCATCAATTGGACCTGGGTCAAGAATGAGCTAAAATAACATGATTCTGAAAATAATTTGCCTGGTCCAATACATATTCTTTGAATAGGAAGCATTTGTATATTTTCCAACTCTATTATAATGGGGAGGTCAGAAAATAGGCATGACCTTAGGTCACCGATACAAAAAGGTTGAGATAAACAAATTGTAGGTACTTCAAACCATATGAAATACTGCAAGCTTCAAATCTCTCGGGAAAATACTGGCTTTGGCACGACTACAAACATTTTTTGAGTAAGGTCACGTTGACGTGCTCCTTGTAACCGACCTTACCTGAGATGACCTGAAGTCAAAAAAATTTAACAAAATGTTGTTGTATTATTCGGAATCAAAGTGACAATCCAAACAAATACCTAAAAAACAGACGTTTTCGACAAGCTGAGTGATCTTCGCCTTTAGTGTTGTTTAAATTAGTAAATATTTAAATTCTAAAACATAATGAAGACAAGGTTTAAACAAGAGACTTCCAGGTAAAACAAGAGAAAACACGTATTCCAAAGTAGGTTGGCCGTGAGAGCCACCAGAAGCACTCCTTGCGAATGATCTAAAAAGCATAGTTATTAAACACGTTGCCTAAGTGTTTTATTTAAACACGTCCCTTCCATTCCATCATCTCCTAAAATTGTACCGCAAATTCAATGCATAGCAACAGGGCGACAGTGTTAACTTTACATCTTCTTCCTCAATGCCATTTTCGCTCCGGATTTTGCCCAGGTGTGGGTAATTGATGCCCAAACAAGGCGCCGCCGCGCGCCGCCGTTTTTTCGCTATCGTCGAAAAACTTGAGGGGGTGCCTACCCCCCCCCCGGCACGGCGCGGGTAACTAGCCAGCTGCAGTGCTTAAAGCTGGTTCTGATCTCTCTCGAGGTTTACACGACGACCTGAGCTCAATGGTTTCAGGCCGACTGATAGAATATGTGCTTTGCATCGGATGTGGGCAGTTTAACAAAATCGGTCGTGCCGGTCGTGCCGGTCGTGCCACGAGCGGTGGTGGCTGCAGCGGGGCAGAGGTGTCATATCACTGTTGTCCGGCTGTGTCAGAGGCGTCATATCACTGCTGCTCGTCTGTGTCAGAGGCGTCATATCACTGCTGTTCGTCTGTGTCAGAGGTGTCATATCACTGCTGGTCGTCTGTGTCAGAGGCGTCATATCACTGCACTGTCCGGCCGTGTCGGGCCGCCGGACGTGTCTGTCGCCGTGACGTGGTCGGGCCGGACGCTGAGGCCGGAGGAGGCGGGACTGACGCGGTGTTTCCCGGCGGCTGTCGTGATCACCGCAGCGTCTTCCTTGCAGTGCTGAAGGCGGGCTTTGCCGAGATGAAGTCTCCCCGTCAACCGTGATGGCCACGCTGGGCTGCTGTCAGCGGGCTCAAATTGGCCACGCAGTCGTCACGCCGTTAAGCTTCAATAAACAAGGGCGGTTGTCGGCAGCTACGTCATGATGTGTGCACTGTGCACTGCGCACAAACCATTAGACGCCACGAACGTGAGGCCTTTATTTCTCAGTCGTCTCACCGTTAGTGTCTAGCTGGACATAGGTAACGGGGGACAGGGTGTGCAAGAGACTAGAGAGGGTAGGCGGTACAGGTGACATTCCACTCTCTCCATGGCTGCCATCCCCATAACAAACCGCTATTCCAGCCGATGTTTATTTATTGATAACTTGAACAGCAAGCTAGCTAGCATGACTCGAGACGTCGCCCACTGCCCAGTCAAACCATGAGTCGAGTGCCGCCCGGCAGTGTAGGCTGTCTTGCACGCTCACTCAAATGCATTGCTCTACCGTAGAGCGCTGGCTGGGAACCTCCAGCGACCCGTGTTGGCTTGGCGTACTCCACGGAGTGCCTGAGGGCCGCGTCAGATTGTATGGAGCCCTCACTCCCGATTGCCTATCTCCACTGGAGGTCACCACGTGGACGGCGACGGATAATTCCATTTTCTCGTGAACTCTGACGTGGTGTTTGTGTGAGGTATCGTGGCTGATACCGTCAGCGACATCACTACTACACGGTCGGCATCGTTGCCATCCTCTTGGTGCGGTGACGGGCAACTGGTCAAATTAATAACTTAGCAGTATCTCAGACGCCGTTTCAGTGGACTCCGCGGTCGCCAGCAGCTTTGTGCGGTGATTAAAGCCTGCGTTAGTGTTCTGGAGTCGGTACACATGTGCAATGTGCCCCTGAACCCTGAGTCGGCACTGCATCATTTCATCCGCCAGACCCAACTCATCTGCGTTCGACTGGGCTGCATTTTGCCTGAGCTGTTCTGCGGCGCCTGTCCGGCGCCGTGCCGTCGTCCAGTGGTCACGTCCCTACAGATGTGCTCCGGGGTCCCTCGGTCGTCCCTGAGC
>VOPJ01011894.1:0-30032 GCA_014673585.1 Semibalanus balanoides | reverse complement strand
GTACAGGCCGGCGATCTCCGCGCCACCATCATGCAGTGCGCGCGCGCGCACACACACGCACACACGCACACACGCACACACGCACACACGCACACACGCACACACGCACACACGCACCACACGCACACACGACACACGCCAACAAGCACGCCCGCACGCCCGCACGCCCGCACGCCCGCACGCCCGCACGCCGCACGCCCGCACGCCCGCACGCCCGCACGCCCGCACGCCCGCACGCCCGCACGCCCGCACGCCCGCACGCCCGCACGCCCGCACGCCCGCACGCCCGCACGCCCGCACACACACACACACACACACACACACACACACACACACACGCACACACACACACACACACAGTCCGCTGACTGTACACGTGTCAGCCGCACTGTGACATCAGCGTCGACAGTGGGGATGAAGGTGTAGGGGGTGAGGGGACAGAGGAGCGACACTGAGGTCACCGTGGGGGACAGCAGGGTGATACATGGGTCGTCACGGGACGGCGGTGTGACGGAGAGACCCTCTGTAACCCGTCACACTGCCGCCCACTTCCCGCGTCCCGGCGACGGCTCTGGGACAAGCGACACCTGCGGAGTCGTCTTAATCATGAGCACGAGCAGTCAGCGCTCCACGACATCCAGCGCGACTGGGAGACTTGCGACACCTGCGGAGTCGTCTTAATCATGAGCGCGAGCAGTCAGCGCTCCACGACATCCAGCGCGACTGGGAGACAGGCGACACCTGCGAGTGCCTTGTTCGGGAGCTCCCTGAGCGATGGCCGTGCCTGCGTCTGTCGGTCAGAGCTGCTCGCGGAAGGTGTCCGAGTCATTGTGCGCGTCACTGCACCAGGTGTGGTCTACTTTATTCGCCGCTTTGTTCGGTGGTGATGTGGCGGAAAATGTAGACAAATCGACGGTGAATACTCATTGTACAGTGTACACTGCCACTCAACGGAAATAACATAACATTTGTGTATTCAAAGGGAATAGTTCACGTTGTTTTTTGTTTTGTTTCAAAACACGTTTTGATTATTTTATAAATACAACTTAAAGGATTTAAAGGAAATAGTTCACCTTCAACATGGGTTTTGAACTGATATAGCAGTTTTGTAGCCCGTGTTGAAAAAACCTTCACTGCAATTTTTATGGGCTGAAAGGGCTCTCCAGCCGAATATATTCAACTTTTTGTCGAGGGAATGTGGGCCATAAATAAGGAATGCCAAGCATGTGGGCCTCACACGCCTGGGCAGAGGCTATACAGTTATCTTACGCGACTATACATTCGAAACTGATTGGCTGAGCCACGTTTGACGTTGTGGAGGGTAAGCATACAGTTTTGATGAAATTAATAATTTACGTCCTTCTGCCCTGAATCGGCGCGATGTATGGCTATTTTTGACATTATGAAAAGAAGTTGTATTTGAAAATATAAACCAATTTTGTTTGAAAAAATCCAAGGTGAACGATTTCCTTTAATTGTATTTGGTCAAAAATAGCCTACATCGCGCCGATTCAGGATAGAAGGACGTAAATTATTAGTTTTATCAAAACGATATACCTATATCCTGCTTACTTAAAGTCTGTCATTCTGTCTGTTGGTTCTTCATCTAACTTTTTACTTATACCTATCGTAATTACGGCATATTATGTAGCTTCTACACATTAGCATTGAATAGTATCAAAGAAATCATTTTGCAGATCGCATGACAACATGTGTGTATATTATTCTGCTTCCTATATTTCCCAACATCAAACTGTCCTCCTAGAAGTCAAGATAATGTCTGACTGTGTTATAAAAAATAACTCGACACAACTTCCACCGATTATACCACCGTCCGCCCTCTGATGAGCGGAACTTAAACTAAACGCAACCAGCGAGGCACGGGTTGCAGTTTGTGCACACCAGCGCCACTTATCTACTACATATATATAAAGGTAGCGCTGGCATATTAGCTCAATGCGCACACTGGCGATACCTACCAATAGCACGGAGGAGGGTTTAGCAGTAAACGTAAAAAGATAGCCGTTCGCACCCAATTGAAAAGTCCTTAACCCTTTTCCTGGAGGGATGAAAAGTATGCAAATCTAGTCTGCGGGGCGTGGGGGGTATTCGCCCCTTCAGATATCGGCTGCCCATAAGAGCTAGTAACATTGAAACTTGGTATGTTGTTAGGCGTCGACAATGAACTCTATTTTGTCCAATTATTGGGTGGATCTTGGGTCACTATCTTCAAGTTCAAGTGACGTTCTCAAAAGTCATATTTACAAAACATGATATTTAGGAAACCTTGCCATTATCTCGGAACTATGGCAGCTAGGAGGAATCCTGAAAAAAAAGTACCGTTAAGCTGTTTTAATTATCATCAAATATTTAAGATATCACCTGAAACTTTTCAAAACATATATTTGGCATATTTCTTCTCACATATATTCCAGTTTTTTTAAACGTCATAATAATAAAAACTTGTATCACTTTGTTGAAAAAACATAAGTTTTTCAAAAATTCCGGATTCAAATTCAAAATTTTGAAATTTCAGATCGCCATCTGAAAGAACAATCAATTCTCTACCGACGCCTTGTTTTTCGCTAACAACTTCCTTCAAACACACAACTCCCCACGAGCGCTTAACCGATGAACAGATGTGGGTCAAAACGGCCCGACACGCCCCCTTTAAACTGTCTTTGGACCCCCTCCTAATTTATTTTAATAGTAATAAAGTACACCCATTCGATCGCAATGAAACGATAGGAAACAGTCAGCAATTGAAGATTGTCAGTTGAGTTATGAATGAACTGTAAGCGAAAAACCTCAAGGCGGGCCGATTCGGACCCCCCCGACTTGTATAGGTCGCTCACAAACCACGATCGTTGACGGCGTGAGTACCTCGTATATGACGAATACAACGTAAACATGCATCAGTATGCATGGATGTCCCAGAGCGGAGCGGACGGTTTAGCCACTAGTTACTTTCAATCAGCTGCGTCCTTTACATCACGCGAATGACCAAATACTCAGCCAATCAATTCGGAAAGTTGCACTCCCAGCCAATCAGATTCTAATGTTAATCGAAAGCTGCAAGCTGATTAGCTGATTGTATTGCCTCAGCCCAGGTATGCGCATTCCTTTGCCAGCCCCATATTCTATACCCAGCCCCATATTCCTTCGAAAAAGTCAAATATATCCGACTGGAGATTCTTTTCAGCCAAGAAAACTTGCAGATACCTATGTTTTTTTCAACATGGGCAACAAAGCTGCTTTCTCAGTTCAAACCCCATGTTGAACGTGAATTATTTCCTTTAACAAATCAATATAATAGAGAGCCCACTAGGACCACGACCAACATAAATGGATTGTGACCGATAGGGCTAGGTCTGCATGATGGTGGGCAGAGCCCCAACTTGGCACAGCTAAAAACTTCGGGGATGGGGAAGGAGGGGGGGGGGGGCGTCCAACGCCCCTAACGGCAGGGTGCGGGCTAAATCAGGATACGTTGATTAAGAAATGGCGAAAACAGCAGAATGTGAAAATGAAATACAGTTCATAAATTTGCCATATTCTACGTAGGTGATCAAAACATTCCGTTACTCCAAGGCAACATGGATTGTTTGCAATGGCTTGGACGCCTGCACATTGTTTCTACACCGCACCCGGTGGTGGAGGGGGGAGGGGGAGGGCTTCACACGAAAGCTGACATTCTCAGGGTGGCGTCGACCCAAATATATACGGCCGTAAAATTACCCGGTGAAATCAGGAATGTTGCAACATTACCGCCACAGATGTTTACCCGTGTACCACTGATGTCGAGCAATTAGTTGCCAGTGATTAGGCAGCTGCCCGGCACAGGCTTATACCATCAGACCGGTTCACAGGTTATTAGCAGATAGCGCTACTGACTGCACGCGTGTACTGTTTTCGCCCCTGTCTGCCAACAGCTGTGCTGGTAAACGATGGCAGCTCTTCAACGACGCCGCGACCCGTAGCTCCGCGGATGCAGGCCATAAACTGCCGATCCCGAGGAATTGAAAGCGATCTGAATACGCATCTCTGTGTAGGGCCTACATAATTGACAGGACGAGGTCTCTTCTGTACCGAGGACCGACCCCGTCTCTGACCCAGGGGTATACGGCTCGCACATTTATAAATGTCGAATGCAAATTCCAGCCCCATCATTGTTTTATTATATATTGCAATGGCAACGTTAACACAACATACCGTGCACCGATTCACAGTTGATCATAGGCGACCCCGCCCGCGCCGCCTGGCACTACTGCGGCGACCCCGACCGCGAAGCGACGCCCCCGCACCACCGGCCGGGCGTGCGAGCCGTCGACCAGCTGTCAGCTGGGTCGGCGCCCCGCACGCCGCACGCCGACGCGCCCCGCAGCACGGCCCCGATCCCCCGCCGCAAGCGCAGCGCAAGCCCCACAGCCCCCATGCAAAGAACGGCCCACGTTGGGCAGAACGTTGCACAGGAGCCACGAGGCCCGCACCCGCGCCCGCGGCACGTCGAGCAGCGCCCATGGTGCGGTCCGGTCCGGGCTTGACCCTGGCTGGGGAAGGGCCCAGCCCCATCATACTTAGGGAGCGATAAGTCAAGCAAAATCAAATATATTGCTTTGATATTTGGTTCTTTCTGAAGGACTGTGGGGCTCCACAGGAAGCTCTTTGGCTTTGGCACTTTGGAACTCACCTACTAAGAACCTACAAGATGCACGTGAAGCAAAAGTAACAGATCTCAATTGGCTTACCGCGTCAAACTCTGCAAAGATTGTCATAATCGAACAGTGGAGGCCTTGCAAAGCGTGCTATTCAGCGAAGAATAGTTAGCCATCTCCAAATCCCCCAAACGACCCGGTTTGAGCCCGAAATGCAGCAAGTGTCCATTGCGATTCGTCCGTCTCTAGCACGATTCCTCACGCCGAGATCGAAGTGTTCGACCTTAACTTTTATGAGTGTGATTGCAGAGCAGACAGTTCGCTTTATTCTGACCACAGCTCACCAGCCCTTGACTTTAGAACGGATTGGGACCCCATTCCTCACGGTCACGGGCAAAGGATCTAGGAAGCAGATGCGAGCCCAAGAACGCAGATATTTGATGCAATAATCACGCAGGTACGATTAAACCGATACGATAGTAAAGCAAGACAGAGGCCAAAAACTTATGCCGCGGACCCTGTATATATACTATATATATATATATATATATATATATTATATATATATATAATATATTATAATTATTTATATATATATTATATATCCTGTTTGTTAAACACGACAGCAAGTTTTTGCATTTGATGATCCTTCTTCTCTGTCCGTTCGATCTGTCGGGACTATTCTGTCCATAGCTCGTCGTTATTCGTCTTTAAAAGCTCGCCGAAGGTCATTGTAAGCTAAAAATAAAAGCAACTGAGTATAAGGTCATATTTTCAACGTTTCATTGTTAAATCAAACAACATTTTCAAGACAGAACCATGACTGAAACCTAACAGTTGCATTTCAGTCGCTCGTATTGCAAACATATAATTCTATTCTATCACGTGCAATGATACACTTTCGCATTTCGGATTAAATAACATTTAATATGCGCATTTCGTAATGATTAATATAAGACACTTCAGATACATATTTAAAAACACTTCGACACAGATATACACTCTGTGGGCGACGAGCGACCAACGGCATCCCATGATGGGATGCCGTGGGATGCACCAAGTCTCTTTTTAATGTCCTTAAACATGTTCTGACTTCTGAGTGGCTTTTTTGCATTTTCGGGAGAGCGCATTATATAGTACATGAACACCCTAGTACCTAAAGGCTGAATTACCGACAGCAGAGAGAAGTGTACCTTTTCGATGACTTAATAGTTATAGTACTGAGGTTTTATTCTGTTGTGTGTGTTCATCAGTCTCCAAACCACAACCAGATTCCTCATCCCTGGTATTGTTCTGGCGAACAGTTGTCCTTTTTAACTCTAGGCCTATACATGTTTCATTATACATTTTCCCACCTGCTTCAAAATGTAAAACAGTTTGAAGGATTCCCCGACCCAATTAAACATGCAGTTATACGCCACGATATTTTTGCCCAGGATGTTATGCTGCTGTCAAGAATAGTTGACAAAAAATACATACAAATGGAATATGAAGGACAGGTCCATGATGTGAAAAAGAAGAGGAAATGTGAGGCTTAATAAGCAGTTATCACAATGAGAGCGAATGAGCAGGTAACATGGAAGCACAACCAAGTTTACTAAATGAGGAAGAATTGCTAGTTTCCTCAGTAATTAGGGAAGGGCTTAAGATCCATTTTAGAGATGATCTATGAGAGTTGGAATGGGACGTTCTTTCAGACTTTGATAAATTGTACAGCAATACTGATATGGAAAACCATACAGACATTCGGTGATTAAATATGTATCGTATGATATAGATACAATATGATGTTATACAATCCTCACATATAACGTCGTCAAATCTGAGCTTTAGTCTTCAACACATATTAAGACGCTTAGGCAAAAATAGTACATTTTGCTGGTGGCAATTTTACTGCTGGGTTGACGAATCTTATCTGTCTACTGGCTACTAATATCATGACATTACAATATAAAAGTAAGCATGCTCAAATTATAAGTTAGACTCAACCCTAAAGATGCCGAATCCAGTTCAATCCATTATGACTTGAAAGCGTTCTGGACTGACTGCGCCTTAACCCTGTTAGTGGCAGGCTACGGGCTATTGGTGGCAGGGGGCGGATTCTGCCCCCCGGAGATTTTAAGATATACCAGTCCGATTTCCAAAAAATATAACGGCGTTTGCTTACCCTCACCACAATCCACATTTCAATAATAATCATCAATCTTCAATAGGGGGGCAACGGGGGACCAAAAACTACAAACATTATCTATATTGTTTGATCCAACACAACTCTCATTCTGATCAACCGATTTTAACGCAACTTATGGGGATTGATAGATATGGAATTGAATATTTATATATGACGATTACTTCTGAAAAATACCAAATCGAATGTGTGTGCAGGTCACTAAATATGAAGGTTAAGTAAATAAATGTGTAATAGGTACAGCCCTTTTATGTTGCTTTTATAAATGCAATAATTAGTTCTTTTGACATCAGACAAAACAGTTAAAAAGGACATATTTTCGCCATAGTCTGTGCCAGGCTAGTGAAAAGGCAAAGCCAAATATATACCTAATATGAACCGCAGGCAAGTTGCTATTCAAGCATCATTATAAATAATTTACTGATCATAGATAGTTCCGTTTTGCATGCAGTAATTTATCATAGGCGTATCCAGGATCTGAATTAAGGAGACCCGACGTTTTGATAGGTAAATTTGCCGCTATTATAATACTAGCAAGACAACAGTGACTATTTCACTTGCAACTTCAGTTCACTTTGGTTACCCCCCTTTTTACTCTACTTGGACTCACCTATAATCCTATAATGTTTTATTACGAGCAAACGCAAAGCGCGCAGCGAGTCCTCACCGAATGCCGGATTTGTATCACATATAAGCGGCCGACTCGACCCGACCGGACCCAACCCGACCATAACGCTTTTCAGAAGCTTGTATTTTTTAAATCACGCATCCAATTGACAAGCGGTGTTCACCATATGATGGCCCCATTTAATGACGTAACTTAATTTACATGTTTCGTCTCACGTGAGTGGTCAGCATGGCGCGTGCCGCGTGCCGCGTCAGGGGTGTCAGAAAATGTTATCCTGCTATAGCTGAGAAACGGCTGGAACGATTAGGCTGAAATTTGGCGTTTGGTTTGAAAACACACCACTAGCAATGCGGCGCAAGTCAAACTTTGGTTCACACTGCACGTGTACCTGTACAGTGCACACCCCTGTTTCGTCCACCAAATTATTTACAAATTATCACTGCCATACCGGACCTGTATATCGGCAACCAAAAGTCGCCAGAACTCGGGATGAACACGGATGTGTAGGAAAACGATTCGCCGGCATATGCACTGTGTGTCGATCAGCGGCGCGTGGCACGTGTAAAGTTACTGGCTATACAAGCGCAAATTCAAGGTTTATGACGTTTCGCGATTTAAATTAGATTTCACGATTTAAATCAGTGCTCGGCACCTATGGGACGTGAAGCGATGAAGCAAACACCAATGTTTAGACCAAAGTACCGTCTCTAAAATGCATGCCAAAATGGAGGTTTTAATGCAATATTTCGCTGCTAAAACCCACCTATAATATACATATCGATAATTGTATAATATTTCCTTATTTACACCGCCGTAGCGTCAAAACTAAATGGTGCCAAACGATACAAATGATGCAGCTGTAAAGCCTAACCAAAGCCATTCAATACCCACCCAAAATGTATTTTTGCTTACGAACATGAAGCTCATAAGCAAGTTTAAAAGAACGCTGGAAAACCTATTAAGATCAAAATATCGATTTAGTTCGGATCGATTTGTGACTGCAAAACAACACAAAGCGAAAACAATTGCAAAGCATACTTCGCACAAAACGAACCTCCGTTGGGCAGATACGAATGACGCGAGTTTATTCGGGCTCGCTCGTCCTTTGCCGTTTAATGCGTCATAATGGTTACATATGATTAACATCAACTAATTTGAATTTGTTTCAATAACCGCAAACCTATATAACTCCTACATACTTCAGGCAGTTAGGAAGAAGCCGCGAAGATTGCATCTTCGTAATATTGCTAAATGTCGCCGAAAAATCCTACCAAAACTTGGCCCTGGAACCGCTTCTGTTCAGCTGAGGAACTAACAAATTTTACTTTACATGTGCAAATCAATTTGAGGAAAAGTCACACAATTTCATGAGGCTACTCCCAGCCGTTCCGGAGATATCTGCGAGAAACATGAGGGGTTAATAAAAAACACCCTTTGCCACTAAAAGGATTTATGGATAGCTCTGACCGTCTCGAGTAGAGGTGGCGAGAAAAGTTGATATTTTTGGGACCCAGACCCGACCCGGTCCCAAAATCTGAAAAATGGACCCAGTTATACCCAGTGTAAGGCAAGTTCGGACCCAGCGGACCCATTCAGCAAAATGTTGTCTCGCAACAAATATTGAAAACATATGCACTATACCAGTAGTGCAAGTAAACTAACCTAGTAATTGCAAATTCATACAGTTCAGATAACCAGGCATCACAAAAGAAACTGCGCATCACAGTGATACGTCCTTAGCCTGAAACCAGCATGAATCATAAGTTGGACCCAGTCTGTACCCAGTATTATTTGGCGGGACCCAGTCGAGAACCAACTGGGTCCAGACTGGGTCTAGAGACCGGGTCCTCGGGTCCACGTTTTGCCACCTCTAGTCTCGAGTCTCCATTAATGGATAGCTCTGAATGTTTTGAGTATTCATCGATGGAAAGCTCTGATCATCTCGAGTATCTAACAATGGATAGCTTTGACCAGAGGCGCAGCCAGGAGGCAAAGAGGGCAATTCCCCCTCCCCCTTACGGGTAACAGGGGGCTCATCGAGAATGGCCCAGATACCCTTAGCATTAGCTGAATGGCTTTCAAGAACCCACAGAGGAGCCCTCAAACCAGGCGAGAGATCACTCTGGTGCATGTAGGAAACGACGGCTGGTGTAAAGGGCCCACATAGACACTAAATGGCCTTCGAAGCCAACCCAGGGGACTCTTGGGCATGTCCAGGGGCCCATTGAGCCCTCCTCAGATAAGGAACTCAAAATTTGGACTTAATATGTAAAGGTTTATTTAAAAAAATTGCATAAGCCTTCTCCAAGCCGTTCCGGAGATATCAGCGAAAAACATGAGGGGTGGGAAAAACCTGCCCTCTGCCACTAAAAGGTTTAACCAGCGCCGGCCCGGGGGGCTTAGATGCCCCCTAAGGTTTTTCAAGGATAGCGAAAAATAGCGGAGCGCAGCGGCACCGTTTTTCCATACCTGTTCAGGCATCAATTACTTACATGGTGTAAATCTCTTGATCTTTGGTCATCTCAGGTCAGATCACCAGGCCCGGTCACGTGACCCCACTTCCAAAGAAGTTTGCGGTCGTACCACAGTCACAGGTTTTGGCCGATTGGTTTCGTATTTTCAGGATTTCATAAAGGAGTGAGTACCTACAATTGGTTTCTCTCATTTTGTGTATATCGGTGACCTAAGATTAGATCAATTTTGTGACCTCCCAGCTTATGTCTACGGGGAAGTAGTCGAATGCTTCCTTTTCCGAGGATACCCAAGAAAGCAGCACAATTTGTTCTTGATCATGTTATAATAAGCCGTTCTTAAAGCCGCCGGTTCAATTTGTAATCTGTGATCCTAAATGGTAAGCCAAGGTCATCCGAGGTCACTAACACTTTTTTGTCAAAAACTTAAGATAAAATCAAGAAAGATATGTGACACCGGCACTTTTTTTTCTCGTCGACACTTCTCCCAATGTGCCAAATGACCTAATTGGGTCACAACTTGATCTTGATCTGAGGTCAATTTTTGGTTGACCTAATCATGTCATCATTGATGTGTCAAAGCGCCTTGACGAGACAAACACGATGCCCGATGGCATCATACATATTGTCCTATCTTTGTAAGGATAAATTCTATTAACGAAAAACAGTTTTGCCAAACATAGCCCTTTTGACCTTTGATGACTTCTGGAACCTAAAGTATTGAACTTATCTCAAATCTGAGAACATATCGGCAATTTCATTTTTCCTGAGCTTGCATATGATTGTTTTCGCTTGTTTCTAGCTAGCATAGTTCCCGAGACATTTGGGAGTTTCTAGAGCAAAGTATTGAAAATGGAAATCTGAACTTCGATGACCTCTGGTGTTTTCAATATTGAACTGATATCAAGTGACTAAAAAAGTTTTTTTTTTAAGTTTTAGAACGATGTTTTCGGTTTTTGTCTACGTCATAGGAGCCGAGTTCGAGGGGCATCGAAACGCCCCTCCCCCTCCCCGGCACGGGGAAAGTGACGCCGAACACCGGCACGGCGCGGGTTAAAACCCGCGCCCCGCTGGGTGGGGGGCATAATCTGCCCCCCGGACTTTCTCAATAACTCAAAAACCATGGTAGATACCAACGTAAAACTTGCAGAACCTTATCCGTCATCAATTTGACGTATTTTCAAAAATAGATGAAATTGATTAATAACTGTGGAATAAAATGACCTTTTGATGACGACATGTCATGCCATTTTTAAAAACAATAAATGTTTGAAAAATCGTAGAAAATGGAGGTTTGAAGCAAATAAAAAAGACAAGAAACTGTGGGAAATTGCATTGTCTTCAAAATAACAATCTCGGATTTTCCCAATTTTTTAGTTTTTGATCCCCAATTTTTTCAAAAAATTCTCACAAAACAAAAATTTCGAAAATATTTCAAAAACCGGAACATATGTAAGAGAACTAAGTATAAACAAGACTTAAACCACATTTCAAAGCAATATCTGAATTTTTGACTGACTTATGACTCCCCAAGTGTAAGTAACTCATGACGCTATTTTTTCAAATAACTTTTTTGACCTTTTTTGACCAGATATAGACAAATAAATAGACCACAAGCTATTTTCTTGACACAAACTGTGCTATAATAGTGATATTTTGTTAAAAAAATCACAATATTGACCTCAATATAGACCTGACTTTTGACCATTTTTATAGTAGGCAGAATTGGTTCAAAATGCTACTCCTACTATAATTAAACACGTGCAAAACAACCCATAAGAACTATGTTGCATTACTTGCCCCGTAAACCTTCTTGCTAACATTGACCTTTGTGGACCCGATATTGACTTAACCTTTGCTTGAAATTTCATTTATAGCTCAATGCAGGAGTTTCATTATACTTTTGAGAGCACTATTTGTTGCTCAAATAGTTACAATTAAGGCTATTGGGTAGAAAAATATGCTGCCCCAAAACTAAAATATCTCCATTTTGACCTTTCCTGACCTTGACCTGACATCTGACTTTATTTCGAAAATTGCACGTATGCTTTGCGGTGTGTATCAATGAGACATTTCGATTGCCGTATTGCGCGTCTCGCTACAGTTATTGGTTCAAGGAAGATAACGAGGGCAGAATCTGCCCCCCCCGCGGGGCGCACTTAAGGCTGGAAAAACAGTCTTCGCGCAGCAGCGCGAAAGTTGGTTCGTGCTATTCAAACATCAGTAACTTAGAAGTTGAAACAGCCTCCATGTGTGACGTGGCGGGATAACGAATCATCTGCGGAAATGTATTACCCGTGTATTTGAATAGGCGCCCGCAGGCACTCGCATGCGATTTCTGCAGCTGCGTAAAGACTGTGTTTGAGCCTTTAGACCATCTCCGGGAGCGAGCTCAGACTGCTCAGATATCGATAACCATTGTCGCCTTCGACGGACCTTGAATCCTATCCTATCGCGACTCAGTGGTCCCTGTCAGCACGGAAGTAAACTCTGACAAATATTTCGCTCCTCTGTTTGATAATGAAACGGTTCCAGCTCTCTGGATGTTGTTGATAACAAATGGCAATGGTGGAGACGTGCTGACACGTCGCTGAAAAAGAACAAGAAAAACAAGTAACGACGCAAGAAGAATAATACCTACAGACGATACATTTTTTGCAGTAGGAACCGAACTTAAGGCCAGTTCTAGTTTACCTATTTTCTTATTTAAGTCCAAGGCGATTTAATGTAAACAGAATATGCAAATCATCATGACAAAATATTCCAATGCCATGCCCATGCCTAATTGTCATGATATATGCATGATATTCTTTGGCGACAGTTCTAGTGAAAATGTCCCGAAAACAGACAGACACTGTTATGCACGAGGCAATGCTTTGAGGCATCGCCGGAGCGAAGGTGGTTTTTAAGTGCTCGCCAAGACCGCCCGCCAACGAAAAAAAATGAATACAGCCCGCCAACGCCAAATATCGCCAACGCCGCCAGCAAATTCGCCGCCAGCAAACACTGCCCGCAAACGCCTCCCGCAAACGCTGCCCGCAAACGCCAAATACCGCCAACACCGCCCGCAAACGCCACCGGCAAAACCGCCCGCCAACACCAATTACCGCTAACGCTGCCCGCAAACGCCGCACGTCATGACGAAATATTCCAAAGCCTTGCCCATGCCTAATTGTCTTGATATATGTATAAGCATGACATTCTTTGGCGACAGTTCCAGAGTGAAAATGTCCCAAAAACAGACAGCACACCGTTACTGACCAGTTGCCGTTTTTTGATGTCGAAGCTTCTGTCTGGCCGCCCTTCACTACTCCGCACAATACACTGTGCGCAGCGAATGATGCGCAGAGTGACGTCAGTGTGACGTCAGCAGAGAGCACGCACTGGTTGTCACGCGCCAGTGCCGGTCACTGACGCGCATCACGTGACCAGCTCACTCCGGCCTTGGTCCCCCTCCCCGGCCCCAACACACACCACGTGACCTGTTGAGTCTCAGTCGATACATACCACGTGACCCATCAGCTCCAGCCTGGTCAGCACCCGATACACAACACGTGACTCATCAGCTGCGGCCTGGTCAGCACCCGATACACAACACGTGACCCATCAGCTCCAGCCTGGTCAGCACCCGATACACAACACGTGACCCATCAGCTGCGGCCGCCTGGCCCGTCTCCATACGGACCTGCTTAGCAGGGGAGTTTTTACGGCCGGCCCGAGCCGCGGCTGCCCCTCTTTCCTCATCGACCCGCTAAACATGGTGGGAATTGGCGACGATCAGATGGCTGTCAAGACGCCACCGGTGAAGAGCGCGCCGACAGCGGCAGCACAGCCGGTGAAGAGCGCGCCGACAGCGGCAGCGCAGCCGGTGAAGAGCGCGCCGACAGCGGCAGCACAGCTGAGTGGAAAATAAAAATACGACGGATTAACACCGCTCCCACGTGTATGCAGAGCAGTAGTACATATAGGCCTTGCGTTTAGAAATTGTAACGCAACCTCAGATGAGTAAAGTTGCACCTCGAAGGAATGTCGCATACAAACTTTACATTGACAAATACGTACAGAGCACGAGAGTCGTTAGACATATTTTGTCATATATATATATATATATATTGTATAAAAGGAGTTTTCTGTTCACCATCATATATCCAATTTGTCATGGAGCTATAACATATATATATATGATAATAGTATATATATATTGTATATATATATATAAATAAATAAATAAATAAATTATATATATATATATATATATATATATATATATAATAATATATATATATATATATATTAGTACAGGCAGGAAGAGATTATTGTAATTCGCACTGTTTGTTAAAGTTTAAATGCAGCTTTAGCGTTAGATAGTTTTTGTTTTTGAACATAATTTTAAACCGTCGCAAACCATCAGATATATTGAATCTTTGAACAATAGAGACTATCTAACGCTTAAGCTGCATTAACGTTCAACAAACAGTGCGAATATATATATATATATTAATAATATAGTATATATATATATATATGTATATATAATTATAATAATATATAATATATAATATTATATATTATATATATATATAAATGTGTGTAGTCCAAACCTGTTTTCCATCAGATCTTAGGGAACCGGTTATTTTTAATGGGGCGCATTGGTGCATGGACCTAATATCCCTCTATTATATAAAAGACGGAATGTCCGTGTGAACGTATGAATGTATGAACGTGTGAACGTATGAAATGTTTTAAAGCAATACTTGACCGGGCCACAGCGCCGAAATGGCCGGAGCTGCAGAATCAAGATTTTCACGCCGCATTGCAAGTCGTCACACTTAGACTTCAGCCGAGTTTCGTCCCGGTGCCGCCCATGTGTCGTCATCGGCGCGTGCGAACGTGCGCCATCGGCTTAGCATGGGAAACGAGTACATGCAAATTTGTCAGAATCAGGTGGAACACGGCTCGATCCCGAGCAGATTGCACGGCAACGCGTGGTCATATCGACACGCGATCAACACGGTCTGATAGAAAACAGATTGGCCTAGCGTATAGTTTGTCGGTCAGAGCAAAGCGCGAACCACGTGTAAAGTTATGAGCACTTACATGCGAAAATATTTGTTTTAGAGCCCTTTCAGTATTTAAATCGGTGCTCGACAACAGCTGGACATAGCATGCTGAGATGGGCGCCACTTGATGCAAGGAAATGTTCCGCCTACAAAGTATTCAGACGGAGTGAGTGGTCAGACCGAACGCGAAGCGTTTGGACGAACGTAGTCTTAAAGACAGACCAAAATCCGTCTTCATCTTGCTTGCTTGCTGGCTGGCTTGCTTGCATGCACCGACCGGTTACTCACCTGGTTTACTTGTCTTGGTCACCTAGTCACCTGGTCACCTAGTTTACTGGGTTCCTCGCTGGGGTTCAGTTAGGCAGTTTACATTGGCAAGGAATAAACGGAACCCTATTAAAGGGAATAGTTCAACTTTATGGGTTTCGAACAGAGATAGCAGATTTGTAGAGCAGATCGAAAAATGGGTTGTAGTGAAAGAATTACCTCTTCTAAAAGGGGCCTCCTGGTCCGTGTCGAAGTGTACTTACAGTTAGTTAGAAGTTACTCGAAGTTATTACCAGGTGTTGGGCGTCAGTCACGTGACTTTGACCAAGGACTTCGCTTGCATCGAAACTGTTGTTGATTTTTAAATGCAATGATAAAAAAATTACCACCATGAAAGCTAGTTCAATGATATACATGAGTCAATAAGTTTCTGTGGAAAAAGTGTCCGGATAAAGTAATAAAAAATAATCAAATAAAAAAAGCTCAGATTTACCACTGTTTTCCCATTGCAGTGAAAACGCGATGGATCCAAAATTCAACTGGAAATNNNNCTAAAGGCGAATGGTTTTTGTCGAATGTTTTTTTTGGCCGAATGATAAAAATGTTCGAAATACTTCTTTTTGGGGACTTGTGAAAAAGTCAAATGTTTGATTATTGACGGCATGTGAATAAATCGAAATGTTCTTTTTGACGGAATGTCATTTGCGACATGTTGGAAAAGATCAAATGTCATTTGACCGAAATGTGATTTTTGACGACATGTGAAAAAGTTCGACTTGTCTTTTTTTGCCGAAATGTGATTTGACATGTTTGAAAAGGATCAAATGTCATTTTGACGAAATGTCATTTTGACGACATGTGAAAAGTCGACATGTCTTTTTGCCGAAATGTGATTTTGCCGAAATGTGATTTTTTGACGACATGTGAAAAGATCAAATGTCATTTTGACGAAATGTCATTTTGACGACATGTTGAAAAAGTCGAAATGTTGTTTTTGCCGAAATGTGATTTTGACCGACATGTGAAAAAGTCGAAATGTGTTTTTGCCGAAATGTTGTTTTGTCGACATGTGAAAAAGTCGAAATNTGGAAAAGGCATTTTACCATTCTCCACCTATGCCCAGAAACATGTCTTTCTTATTTAGATTTAGCTATATCGAAGTTTGACCTTCAACCTGACTCAAGTCAACCTGACCTTGACTTGAGCCTGACATTAACGTCACTTAAATGAGGTCGGGTATTAAAATTACTATCACTATCTGATTATACTTGTAAAATAGTCCATTCAAGATTGTCGCCTGACTTTCGTAGGTCTTTTGCGCATAGTGACCGTCTGTGGCCAGACCTTGTCCTTTGCTAACAATATCACTTCAGCTCATGCAGAATGTGTGTTGTGTACCCATAAGCCATTATACCTTTGAGAGCACTCTGGGTGATGGTTGCATGCGAGGTTTTGTGTGGTTTGTGGAAAGTATGGACCATACACCGAAATACCTCGATTTTTAACTTTGACCTGACCGTGACCTGACATGTCACCTCAATGTGAAAATGTCGAGTAGGATTTAGATGCCTATTGTTGAGGGCTTTCGAATGCCGCCTCTCGAGTCTCGATGCGATCGTTGGTTTGGAAGATAACGAGGAGGCAATATTCGCCCTCCCCATGGTCAATGGCGTTCGGCTGGGTTACAGGACATTTTGGCGAATGTCATTTTGACGAATGTCATTTTGACGAATGTCATTTTGACGAATGTCATTTTGACGAACGTCATTTTTGACGAATGTCATTTTGGCGAATGCATATTATCGAAGGACACTTTGACGACATATCTTTTTAGAAATCCTGACGACATGGTTAATAATGCCGAATGCTTAAATGGCGATTGTGCTTAAGTATTTTTTTTTTGCCGAATGTAAAAATATCGAAATGCTTTTTTGTCGACATGTCAAAAGGTCGAAATGTAATTTTGTTTAAATGTAAAAAAGTCGAAATGCTTTTTGACGAATGTCGTTTTGCCGACATGTGAAAAGATCGAAATTTGTTTTTACCGAAATGTCTTTTTGTCGACATGTAAAAAAGTCGCAATATCTATTTGACGAATGTCATTTTACCGACACGTGAAAAGATCGAAATGTCATTTTGCCGAAATGTGATTTGGACGACATGTGAAAAAGTCGAAATGTCTGTTTGACGAATGTCATTTTGCCGACACGTGAAAAAATCGAAATGTACTTTTGCCGAAATGTTATTTGGAAGATATGTGACAAATCCATTTTGCCGAATGTCATTGTGTTGGCATGAGAAAAGGGTCGTAATGCCCTTTTGACGAGCGGGAGCGTGTGCCGCTCCACTGGCACGCCTGCAACGACGCTAAATAGCAAAATAACTACTATAGAATACAAATCCGAATCAAACATGTTGCAAATATACACTCATAAAAATGGAGATATATTTTTCGTCATGATCAGCCGTAAAATCACCGGATGACTCTACCTGGTCAAGATATGGCCTCGGTGACGACTGACGCCCCTGCGAGCTGGTATGAGATAAACGGTATTATTACTTTTATGTGTATATGCTACGGAATATCCCGTTTTTTGCGTGTGATTTTCCCCAAAACAGAGTTTTTTACTCTCAAAATATAAATGTTTGTTTTTCCGAAAAATCCTGAAACAAGATTAGGAGATTGTATTTTATTATGGAGATTCTTACAATATATTAATTCATGCGCTATCGATAACTTCCCTAAACGGAATATTTATCAACTTAAAGCACATTAACTTAGTAATCAACCAAAGACACATGACAATTGCTGCTGATGGCACCAAATGTATTTGGGATTCCGCAAAAACAAAAATATAATATTTCAATTGTCGACAAAAAATAGCATTTGTCATAAAGGCATTTTGGCTTTTCACATGGCAACAAAATGGCTTTTCGGCAAAAAGGCATTACGATCTTTTTACACGTTGACAAAGTAACATTCAGCAAAATACATTTAAGCTTTTTCGACAAAAGTACATTTCGGCAAAAATACATTTAGACTTTTCCACATGTCGACAAAAGAACATTTCGGCAAAATGATATTTCGTTTTTTCACATGTCAGCAAAATGACATTCGACAAAAAAACATTTCGACAAAAAAAACACATTTCGACTTTTTCACAATGTCGTTAAAATCACATTTTGGAAAAAAAACATTTCGACTTTTCTACATGCGTTCAAAATCACATTTCGTCAAATGACATTTGAATCTTTTCACATGTTCGGCAACAACACTTCGTCAAAAAAGAATTTGGACTTTTTCACATGTTCGTCAAAATTTCAATTTCGACCTAATTTATCATGTTCGGCTGGGACCCCAGATCAATGGAAGGTTAATATCCAGGCGGTGGGATAATTATGGATCTACATCGCATGTTACGAATGACAAAACCAGGGACCACCGTGGTACATTACCTACCTCAAGATAAAATTATTAATTGGCGAGGGGAGATCGATCAAACTAAGTCGAAGGGTGGACATGCCTTATTTAGTCATCGCCACCGGTGGCTCACTCCCCTCCCTCCCTGACCCTTCTCTCTCCCCTTCCTCCCCTCTCCCCGCCTCTTGCACCCCTCTTCCTCCCCCCCTAACTCCCCGAGTGACCCCTACCCCCCTTTCGTCCCTTTTTCCCGTTCTCCCTTCTTGTTCCTCCCGCCTTTCTTTAACCCTTCTTCCCCCCCCACCCTCCTCCCCTCTCCATCTCCCCTTCCCCCGCCCCCTGCTCTCTGTCACCCCCGCCCTCGTCACCTCTCTCCGCACACCCTCCCTCCTCTTACCTCCTTCCCCTCTTTCCCCCCGTTTACCCTCCCAGACTCCGCCCCACCCGCAGCACGTGCTCCCACTCTCTTCCCTTGCCCTCCGCCCTCCCTCCCTTCCCTCCCCCCTACTACTTCCCTCGCCTTGTTTCCGCACGCCCGCACGTCTCTGCTCTCTCACACCCTTCCCCCCTCCCCTCCACTTTCCCTTCGCCACCCTCCCTCTTTCTTCGCCGGCTCGCACCCCCTTTCTTCCTACCTCCCACCTTTCCATCCGGTCTTTCCCCCACCGCTCCACCCTCTTTCCGCAATCCGTCCCCTCGCTCACCCCTTTCCGCTTTGTCTTCTCTCCGCCTCTCTCCTCTGCAGTCGATCGATCGCATTCCGCCCTCTCTTCTCCTCTCGCCTTCTCCTCCCTTCCCCCCACTCCCTCACCCTCTTCCCTTTTCCCCCACCTCATCCCTCCCGTCTTCCCCGTCTCTCCGGCAGTTCTCCCTCCCGTCCGCGGCCCTCTCCAAACTCCGACTCCCTCTCTCGGAGCCCCCCCGAAACCGTGACTGTTGCTTCGCCGCCAGCTTCCCTCCCACCCCCTTTCGCTTTGTCCCTCCACCCCTCCATCCCCCCTTCCCCTACTTCTCCTTCCCCCCGTCCGACCTTCTCGTCCTCTTCAATTTCTCCACCTGTGCAACCCGCCGTCCACCTTCGCACTTCCCCTTTACCCCCCCCCTCCCCCTTCTCCTTACCCTTTTTTCACCCCTCCTTTCACCCCCCCTCCCTTCGCTTACGCGCCACCTGCTAACCCACTTCTCCACATACACCCTTAAACCCTACCTCGTGATCCCACCCCTGCATTTGACTCCACACTAGTCCGTGACCCGTCTGCCATCCGCGTCTGATTTTCCCCCTCCAACCGCTTCCTGACTCTTCCCATGGTTCCCCGTCTCCGCCACCCGTATCTCTCCCTCCACCCACCCCCCGCCGCTTCCACTCCCCTCCCTCCCCGCTCCTCCCGCAGCCTTCCTTCTCCTCCCTCCCCTCCTCCCTCTCCCCACTCTACTGATCCTGCACCGCCGTCACCCCCCCTCTGCCTCCACCGTCCGTCCCAAACCGAACCCTCCACTTCCTCTCTCCCGCCCTCCCCCCCCCCTACACCGCAGCTAACGATTCGTGCCCTCCCGAGCATGTATACCCCCCCGGCCCCCCTTCCCTTCCTCCCGTTTCCGTCTCGCCACCGCCCTGCCACTCCGCGTCTCACTACGCCACTTGCTACTCCTCCGTCCGCCTCTCCCCCCTTTTCACCCCCCACCCCCTGCTGACCATTGAGTACCTACGTTCGGACTCCCGTGACCGCCTCCGCTACGTGCTCCGAGTGTGTTTAACCCCCGTTGTCTCCATCTCTCTCCCCTCCCCCCCGTACCGTACTTTCCCCCCCTCCTCCTCTCTGTCCCCCTTCTCATCACTCCTTCCCCTCTGCTCCACCCTCTTTCCCCCTTCTCCGCTCTCCCCCCCAACCCCTCCCCTCATACCCCGTCACCCCTCCCCCTCCGTCTGACTGGCCCTTGAGCACGTCCCGGACCATGCCCCATTTCTCACCCCTACACCTTCCACCCGCTGTTACTCACTGTCTACTCTGCACCTCCCCCTCTTTCCTTCCCCCCCCCCCTCTCCCCTCTTCTACCCCCCCCTCCCAGCCCTCTTCCTCCCTTCCCCCCCTCTAAATGCATACAAATTGACTTTGTCCATGCGCTGTCTGTCCATAACTGACAGCCAGAGTCGGAGTCGGCAAAACTGTACCGACCCCGACTCCGCCTCTGGCCGAAGTCACCGTCTCCGACTCCACAACCCTGTTAGGTACTGCGCGAAATATTCCGGGAATCTCAACCTATCACCTGCCGCAACCAAAGATAACATCCCAAAGATGAACGATGTCATTTGTCGGCCATTAACTAGCGGAGTAAATGAAAACAGAATGAGGGCATATCGATATCGCTGGCTGTGTCGTCGTTTGGCAGCTATATCGGCCGTTCAATATTTGGCACTGAGCTGTACCCGGAAGTAAAATATGATGCCGTATCAGTATCTTACAATACTTTCATATGTGGGCTGCTGTTATGGAGCATGGTTCATGCTGTATGATGCAATTAGTGGTTGCTGTCAGGGGCGTCATTTTCTGAAAGTGATTGCGTAGGGCCCCAATGCTAACTTTATAGATCGTAATGTCATTCCTTCCATGCGTCGCCATAGGCCTAATGTTAAAATGGGAAACTATTGGAAGGGCCCTGGCCCTACCAGACCTATTGAAAACGACACCAAGTGAATTGTCGACATATTTAGGTAAGATGTCGCGCGGTGGCAGATGTCTGCAGCTGAGGTGTCGTAATGTCAGCAGAAGTCAGTTTAGCGGCGTGACCACGTCTTACATCCGATAGCTTGACGGTCGGCCCAGGGGGTGCCCGCTCCAGCACCTGCGCGGCCCAGGGGATGCCCGCTCCAGCGCGGCCCGGGGGTGCCTGCTCCAGCGCGGCCCAGGGGGTGCCCACTCTGCAGCGCCTTACCGTAGACGTCTTCTATGAGCTCCTCCAGCTGGTCCGGCGTCATGGCGGTGTAGAGTGGCGGCTGTATGGTCCCGGCTGCCGGCAGGGTGTGTCGCCGAGCTCTGTCTGCACTGGAGCGGCTCGGCACGGCTCACTGGAGTCGACTGGAGCGTCTGTCGGCTGGCAGCCGGCCACCACACACACAGGGAGAGGCACTGCACCACCGGCCCACACACCGCCCCGCGCTGCAGCCGTCAGTCAGGCCCACAGACGGCAGCCGCCCGGCCGATCACCACCACCGCCGGCCCGGAGAGCGGCAGCCGGCACGACTGTCCCGCTGGCCGCCAGTCAGGCCAACAGATAGCAGCCGCCCGGCCGATCACCACCACCGCCGCGCCGAGAGCGGCAGCCGGCCACAACTCGTCCCTGGCCGGCCAGTCAGGCAAACAGATAGCAGCCGCCCGGCCGATCACCACCACCGCCGGCCCGGAGAGCGGCAGCCGGCACGACCGTCCCGCGCGGCCTCTCAGACGAAACTGAGAGAGGAGCCGGGCTAAAACGAACGCTGTTCCGACTTCCGACTGAGGCGATACAGATCAGTGGAGACAGCCAACTATGTAGCTCTGCCTCTGCAGAGAGCTGGTGGATGGGATGGCTCAGGATGGCTGTCAGTTATACAGTCAGTGGTGGGCATCGCTATTAAAAATTATAGTTCCGTTACTCGTTACTCCATTGCTCATAAAAGTAGTTCCGTTACTCGTTACACCGTTACTTTGCGACAAATGTAACGGAAGCTTCTTTAGTCTGTTACTCCGTTACTTTAGTGTAACCCTTGCCAGAGAAGGGGTGAATGCCACCCCAACCACACTTTTTCGGGAATAAATCGCGTATTTATGAACTGATTGCGTTGACACGTTCAATACCCTACCACACATGTATCAAGGCCTAAGAATATGATATCGTGCAAATATGTCGTGGGATCCATGAGATCCAACGACAAACTGGTTTTCCAGGATTCAGGATCCACAGGATCCCACGTTTTTATTATTATGTATTATTCTCCAGGATCCAAGATCCATAAGATCCCACGACAAATAATTTTCCATGATCCAAGATCCACAAGATCCCATAACAAAATAATCTTCGAGGATCCAGGATCTAACAAGAAGACAAGATGTTAGATTCTAGGGATCTTAATTATTTAATGTTTTTTGGATATCGGCACATGTCTGTATCCCACTTTACATATATAACAATTTGCGTCGTACTCTGAAAATTTCCATGTTTCTCAAGGTTGCGTCAGAAGCAATTGGCGTCCCGTTGTATCCATGCTCGTAACTTGCGCACTTCCCCAGTGTTTGTTGTTCAGGAACATATGAACAGGTTGCGCATTGAGCAGGTGGCTTTTATGGTTTCCACTGAGATCATGACCTCGGTTGACCATTTCAGAGGTCAACCAAAGTCACTGACCTTCGACGACCTGAGATAACTTTTTTTTTACTCTTTCAGTTTCTAAGGTATTTTGCGACACTGATTTCAAATTTGGCATCCATTTTACGTAATTATTACATAATATGCGCCACCGAGGTCATGTTCTTACACAGGTCAACCGAGGTCACTGACCTCAGGTGACCTGAGGTGAGAATCGCTCGGTAAGAGTTCGGTTTTATATGCTACTTCTATTTTTCCAGCTATTGGTACAGGGTACCAATAGTGGAAAAAAAAAGCAACAGGTCTGTTCTTTTCACACTAACCTATTATCTCAACACAAAATGAAGGAAGGAACACGTATGTCCATGAACTTCGCAACTTATTCAGCGACTTATTCAGCGACAGATTCAGATATGGCCCAAAACTCGACCCACGGTTAATACTGGCACGCTGATCACAAATCACATTCATTTTACAATTCAAAGTCATCTTCAAGGCCAAATTCAATGTCAAATGACGGGGTACAGCATAACGTCCCGAATTTACTGCCGAATCCTTTCCAAAATGACCTCAGATGATAGCCAAGGTCCATATCTAACGTCCGTGACCATGAATTCAACTGTAACCTATGACCTTGGATGTCAAGTTCGAGGTAAAACGACGGGGTACAGCATAACGTCCCAAATTTATTGCTAGAGCCTTTCCAAAGTGGTCTCAGATGATAGCCAGGGTCCATATCTAGCATTCGTGACCATGACCTCAATTGTGACGTTTGACCTTAGAGGTCAAATTCGAGGTAAAACGACGGGGTACAGCATAACGTCCCGAATTTATTGCCAGAGCCTTTCCAAAGTGGTTTCAGATGATAGCCAGGATCCATCCGTGACCATGACCTCAATTGTGACGTTTGACCTTAGAGGTCAAATTCGAGGTCAAACGACGGGGTACAGCATAATGTCTCGATTTTATTGCCGGATCCTTTCCAAAATGGTCTCAGATCAGATTCCAAAATGGTCTTTCCAAAATGGTCTCAGACTTGAGGGAGCCCCTCGGTCGGCATGAGGGGCCCTCTGTCGGTCTAGGGGCCCTTTGTCTGTCTGAGAGGGCCCTCTGTTGGTCTGAGGGGGCCCTCTGTTGGTTTGAGGGGGCCCTTTGTCAATCTGATGGGGTCTTAAATAGGCCTTGTTGTTTGAGGGGCCTCGGACAAACTGATGGGGTTCTTAAAAGGCCTCTTGTTTGTTGAGGGGCCCTCTGTCGGTCTGAGGGGCCCTCTATAAGCCTGAGGCGGGCTCTTCGGTCGGCATGAGGAGGGCCCTTGATCGGCCTGAGGGATATTCCTTTGTCATTTGAAAAGCTGTCTACGGTCTGAGGGGGCCCTCGTGTCGGCATGAGAGACCCTCTGGTGGCCCGAGTGGGACCCTCTGTGGCCTGAGGAGTCCCTGGCCAGTTTTTGAGGGGCCCCCTCAGACTATAATTTAATTTAACTCATTACCATAATAATTGCAAATGGCCAAGCAGCCAAAATGGGCTATCTCAACTCAAAATATAATGTTAAAGTGGCAGTGTCCCTTTTAAAGTCAACCATAAACTCAACTCCTTCTTGCCTATTCTTTTTTAACTTTGCAGCAATTGGAAAAGCTGGACGGTTGCAAACATCGGGTGTAATGCGGATTATTGCATTTTGTAGTTTTGTCCAGTTCCGTGCCCCGTACACATATTAACTTGGCTCGTGACGATACAAAAATGTGGGCATTGTGTCATAGGTACTGTGGCATGCTCACTCTAGCGGGGGGGCAAATCCGCTCACCTCTAAGTTATCGAGGATAGCGGAAAAACGCGCGCCGTTGTTCGTAACCACAACGCCACAGATTTGGGTCGATCGGTTTCGCACTTGCAGGAGCATAAGATTATTTAAGTAGCGTAGCAGTTTCGTTCATCTGGATTTTGATATCGTGACCTTAAGGTCGGGTCCAATTTCGTCACCATCACTGGGGTCACCAATACCTTTTGTGTCAACAACTCTCGGACAGATGAATATAAATAAATACAGCAGTACTACTGTGTTTGTCTCGTCGGAAACCACGTCTCCCTATTTGCAGCATACCTACTGGGTCGACTATTTACTTTGACCTGAGGTAAATTATCCGTTAACCTAACCTGGTCTACATGAATATGATTCGAAGCGCTTTGACGAGACAAATATGATGGTGTCGAACGTTTTGCTTCATCTTTCTCAGGAAAAAAGTAATTTGCGAAAAATATTTTTGCCAAACAATACACCTGTCTTTGACCTTTGTGACCTCTGAAGCCTTAAGCATTGAACTGAACTCAAATTTGAAGACACGTGGGCGATTACAAATTTTTCACGAAATTTCATGTTTTCGCTTGTTCCTAGCTGCCATAGCTCCCAAAATTTGTGGGTGTTTCTGGAGCGAAGTCCTAAATCTTGAAAATCAGACCTTTGATGACCTCAATATTGACCTGACCTTAAACAAGACAGGACTCTTTCTATAGAGCTTATCTCAAGCTATCTAATGCCGTTAATTGCTTGTCGCTACGTTGCGTGGTTTTTGATATCATAAGAAAGGGGGCGAAATCCGCCCCCTCAAGGGCGTGTTATTTTCAGAGCCCCCAGGGTGCGTTTGAAGAAAAAATATTATTTTCCATAAATTTGACAACTACTATTATATTAAAGTCATTATCAAATTAAAAATGTTTGCATCAGCTGCAACAGGTATATGGTTGCAACGTTAGTTATAGATATCTTGGTTGCAACCTTTTGTGTAACGTGGCTTTTCGACGTTACACAAAAGCCATAACGAGCCTTAGCAGCATTTTCGAATTGGCCCCCCAGTGGAAAATCCTTAGCCGAGGCCCTCGTTCTCCACCCCTGTCAGGGACCCTTCTAGTCTGGTCAAGGGCCCCTCTGACCTATATAGGACCCTTTTAATTTATCAGGGGCCCTCAGGTTTGTCCAGGGACCCTTAAGACCTGGTAAGGAACTGCTCTGGCTGCTTTGTCACCCTACCGACATTCCCAGGTGCCCATCTAACCTGTTCAGGGGCACTCCAATCTTTCCAGGAGCCCCTCCGACCTGCCCAGGGCTTCTTGGCCTCCAGGGGAGGGCGGGGGGGGGGGGGGGTGCGGCCACTCCCTGGCTACGTTCCTGCTCAGAGGTGGACTGGTGGGGCCCCTCTGAGGTGGCTCCGTTTGGCCTCTGCTTTGTTGTATTTAAAAATACAATAAAATGAAAGTCAAAGTTTTACATAATATATTTCAATCTGCAGTGCCCAGAGGCACACACAAGGGGGCGCACAGGCACGTACCTTCTTACGAAATGCGACCCCCTAGGCCCCTATGAGGCAGCCCCGTGGGCCTCTGTCCGGTTGTTCAGGAACGGCTGGACTTTTTTCTTTCAAAATACATATTTGGGTATAAATTATATTATATTTGGGTTGGGAACGCAATTTTATCAGCTGTTTCAAAACTGGAGACCCTAGATTATCCTTATGACCTTCTTATGCGAAGATAAAAAAAATGTGGAGCGTGGGGTCAAATTTACAGGCCGTCAGCCACCAGCGATAAAGTTGATGATTGTGGGAGGGGAGTCAGGGAGCGTGTCGTCAGCCCGTTTGTAACTGTAGGTACAGGGCCCGCAGTTGCTGTGGTACACCCTAAGGTCCGGCTTGTTTTCGCCTCTAGCGTATGTTTTACGGTGAATTAACCTGCGAGTTACTGCGGGGGCTATTTATAGCCCCCTCCCGTTGTTCTGCAATATCTCCTAAACAAACATCGGTATCGTCACCAAACTTTCAGTACCTTGTCCCACATTAATGTGACACACATTCTGGCCGATGGAAATAGATAAGCCTATGATAGGTCAACCAGAAATGACGTCAGAGTGACGTCATGTTCTGCGTTTTTTGTTGAAAAGAGGGTTTGCGGGAAACGCGTCAAAAGTACAGTTTGACGATAAACTCAATTGTAAAACCACTAACACAGGTAATTAAGTTTGGACCGCGCCCCCACTGGGTGAGGGGGTGTTCGAACACTCCTCCTGTTTTTTTCAAAGATAACGAAAAAACGCGGCGCGTAGCGCCGGCCAAATTTGGCATCATGACGGAGGGGAGACCGGGGCTAAATGCATCACTTTTACTTTAATTTCTGTAGCAGCCAAACTATGACAAACAGCCTAGAATGGATACCGCCACATAAAAACTGCGTCTAGTCTGCACACCAAATTGCATTATACTTAGGTGTAAGTACAAAAAGTCACCAGAGCGTTTCAGAAAGGCCTCTTACCAGGTGATGCAATAGCCGGTCCCGGGCGCAGGTTGATTTATCCCTGGGGTAAGTTGCAACGTGTAAAAAGTGCACAGAAACAAATGACTGCATAACTTAACTTAATTTCCGCTTCTAAAAACCTCTGTAGTGAATGTAATGAATCAAACATAACTTCACCAAGCCTTTCAAAACTCAAAAACTCCGAATGTCAAGTGCCAAGTCACAGAGGCAACGTGCCCCGACAAGAGTGATTCATCATACCCCGTTCCCACGTTGTGGAAAAGGTGACGCTGAAAATGGCGGTCGATGGACGACTACAGCAACGTGCCAAATGAATTCGGATGTAGAAAACCATAAGCTGTTAGCTGTATGATGGTATAAACGCATTCAGCTTAACACACAACCATTAGCCAGTATTAAACTTCTATTACGTCGAGAAAACGTCCGTTAAATCGCACAAAAACAAATAATAAATTGCTCATGGGTCAATTTTGATGATCGGGGGACGGCGTCTTCGTGGGAAATGGAATGCAGTATCGCGCGTCAACTGCTATTTTCGCATTTTGCTACTTTAGCGAATATTTTTGAATAAAAATACAGCTGATGCATTCAACCCGTGATGCAAAAAACTAGCCCCAGTCTCCCCTAATCATTGATCTTCCGCCACATTTTGCGAAAATTTCAGTTTTGTATTCGGTTAGGTCAGGTCAACCAGTCATGGTTCAAGTGACCCCACCTAAATGTACCAAACGTTTCGGCGCGTGTCGTGGCCACATGACCACAGCTTCTAACGGATCGATATTCCAAAACTTCTAGGATTACATTCAAGTTCATCAGTATCTACAAAATGTGTATCTCGGATTTTTATATCGGTGACCGAGGTCGGTCAATTTTGTGACCTCCCATTATAAGTTCAATGGGATAAATAATTTTCAAATGGCATTTCTTTTTCGACGATATCAAGTCCATTTCCTTCTGTACAATGTAATAATAGGATATTATGTATGGATTACAAGTGCCAGGTTTTGCTCAGAGACCCCATACGGGGTCCATTTGAGGTCATCCGAGGTCACCCAACATCTTTTCGTCAATAATTCTAAACATAATAAAGATAGAGAAGTGTAACTTTCACCAATGTGTTTGTCTCGTCAAACAACAGCTCCTGTAGCAGCATGAATCTACTTGGGTTCACCACTGGACCTTTCACCTGAAGGTTATTCTTTAAGTTGACCTAACATGATAAAAATTTGACTTTATTTTCAAAAGGGCGCCTTGACGAGGCAAACACGATGGTAAACAAGTATTCGGTGTCTTATAAGGTAAAGAAGAAGTTATTTCCGTAAAAGTATTTTTGCCCAAAAAATCATCATTTTTGAATTTAATTGACCTCTAGAGGCCTAACTATTGACCTGATGTCAATTTTTGAAAACCCTTCCTGCGATTGAAAATTTCAATGGGATAGCAATTGTCTTTCAAATGTTTGTTTAGAAGCATAGTTTCGAGATATTTTGGGGTTTCTGGAGCGATGTCCTAAAACTGGAAAATTTGACCTTCGATGACCTCTGGTGACCTGACTTTTGACGTGAGCAAAAAAAAGTCTGAAATAGTTTCGAAATGATTTTTGATAACGGTTCGAACAGTGTTTTGTTTTGGTCTACGTGCCATAGGAGTCCGAGTAAGAGGGGGGCGGTGTTCAAACCCCCCCCCCCCAGTCGGGCGAAGGAAATGCAGAGGCCCAGTGGGGCGCGGGTTAAACTGCTGTCTCGGATTTGTTAAAATTGCTGAAATTCAAAATTTTGAGAAAACCAAAGACATTTTTTTTCAAAACAAAAATCAAATAAAAAACAACGAAATACATATAATTGAAATGACCCCAATGAATGTGTGTAGCAAGATTGATGTCAATATCTTCAAAAATAACTGAATTACATTCTTTCCAAGACAAATTAGACCAAAGGCGGATCCAGCCGGCCGTTTTTGGGGGCCAAACCGTTTTTAGCGGACCTTACCTAACCAGTAGCGCACACAGGATTCCATTTCGGGGGGGGGGAGTTCAGAGCACTAAGAGCGGGCCCCCTTGTGTCGGGCCCCCCCACCCGTTTTTGAAAACTTTGCAGATTTCCCCGGTCATCTTTTTAGGGGCCCCTAAAAACATGGGAATCTGAGACATGATAATCGTTTTGTCAAATCTAAGCTTGCCGCCGGACCGTTCCAAAAGGGGGCGAGGGGGGGGGTGCAGAGCATTATGTTATGAAGTCGATTATTTCCATCAATCGCCCGTAGGCGTAATGTTAAAAGTCCAATAAATCAAGGGGAACACGTTCCCCCGTCCCCCATGTGGTGGAGCCCCTGTTGTCAATGTCGTGTAAGGTTATTGTGTACAGGGGTGTCAGTTTCTGAAAATTATTGGTAGGGCCCAATTGCTAATCTTATATATTGTAATGTCATGCCATGCAACTCCATAGAACTAATGCTAAAATGCGAAATTATTGATAGGGTCCTGGCCCTACCAGGTCTATAGAAAATGACACCCATGACCGTGTGCTACTGATGTGCGAATTTGAGGTGCGTATGCTACTGATGTGCAGTGCAACTGTCGAGAATTGACAAAATGAGGTCAGTGACAACACACAGAAGTGGTGACTGGTGACCCAGTGAGGTATTTTTGTAGCTGGTATTTGTGATCAGTTAGCGCATTACCTACATGGCTGATTTTT
>VOPJ01011893.1:0-21671 GCA_014673585.1 Semibalanus balanoides | reverse complement strand
ATATCTCACCTGCGGGATCTTCTTGCGGTGGTGTCCCTCGACGACGACGTTCTGGCCGAGCTTGGCCAGGTTGGTGATGATGTCACGCTCCCCGGCCGGGATCTGTGCGTGCTGGATCAGCTTGCTGAGGTTCTCCTCGCTGATGCCGTTCTTGGCCAGGATGTACAGCAGGATGATGCGCGTCTTGGCCAGCGTGCTGACCGTCTGATCCAGCAGGATCGGTACGATGTTGCGCATGTGGTCGCGGATCTTCTCACCCTCGGAGTCGACGCCCATCGCCAGGTCCTGCTCCACCTGCGAAGCGCGGGCATTGGCGGGTCGGGACACAGAGCGGCGGGGATTCCCGCACGGCCATTCAGCAGTATGACGTCACAATGGCATGACAAACACCGTCAACGAGGAATACAGATTACAGACGCACGATACAGATCAGTTTGGGTGAGTGGGAAACAACTGGTACGCTTCTCATGCATGGACACAAACGTATGATAGGTATGCTACATTGTGTTTGGTTCACGAGTACATAGTCAGAGGCTTAAGAAGTGACTGAAGAAACACCCACGAACAGACTAGATTACCCACCATAAGTCATCTCACAAGTCATGCTTGATAAGTCTGATAAGAGTCAGAACCCGATAAACCGATCAGTAAAGCACGCTGCCAGATATCTCCGTGTCCATAGTATTATCTTACAGGGAATGTTTCACCTTTCTGAAAGTTGCCAAATGTACGCCAGTTGTAGTAAAAATATGAAGTAAGTGCTGCTGAAAACGATGGTGATATTTGTTTCTCGAAAAGTCACTTATAGGAAGACGTGTGCCTACTCTTCTGTAATGCCAAATGTATTTTTGTTACGGTAAGAGGCTAATGGTGTCATCATTAGATACGATATAATAACTCACTCTGGAGCGCCACTTTAGCTGAATTTGTACTTATATTCTGTTTTGCATATTGCTTTGTTTCGATATCCATAAACGATCGCCACTATAAACAGAGTAAAGAAGATACTACCTAGAATGGCGCACCTAAGACGATAAACTTCCCATACGAACAATGCTAAATGGAAAACGAGGCTCTATTCGGCAGCTGCGATCGACACACACGAGCTGTTTTCTATTGGTCAGCGCTAACAGTATATGCTAGCGGTGCAAAATTTAGGGCAATGCTTCTAGTAGCGAAAGCCTCTCTGGCGCCTACCGATAATTGTGTGATTCCATACTGATTTTGGCGCCATTGGAATATCTTAGCAACTAGAGTGAATCTGAAGAAATTAAGTAATAACTGAATTCATAAAAAATATGTTCTATAGACCAGTGTCAACATGACCGATGTGAGTACGCGCAATTCCTTTACTTTATACAAACTAGGCTTTTTAAATTTGGGATAATGACGTCATTATTGAGCTATAGAGAGCTATGCATAATAGGCACAATACTTGAAGCCAATTATGACGCACTTCAATACATACCAGTGTTTTGTTATCGTAATAGCAGCAGGTGATTAAGTCAAGGTTCGATAAATACAAGTTGTTTTCTCCCCGGACCAACAACCTTGAAGATGCTTGAAGTGGCTGTCAGATAATCAGAAGCGGCGCTTGCATAGACCCCTTTTGCAAATTCAAAATTGCTTTGCGTAAAACGGTTAAGTTTTAGGAAAAATTGTTTGAATAATTTACACTTTTCAATAACAGCTAAGATAATGGCTATCCTAGTTTTAAACCAATACAAAGGTGAAACATTCCCTTTAACATCACCCCCCCCCCACACACACACACACACACTTGTCCTGCCAATTCACCGTACCTTGCAGAGCTTGTCGACGTTGCCTGCGTTGTACCCCTTCATGCACTCCTCCGCCAAGTGCAGGTGGGTGGAGTACTTGCTCAGCTCCTTCTGGTACTGCGGCATCTTCTTGATCAGCTGGCTGAGGTCGCGCATGGAGGCCTTGTCCGTGGCCATACCGCGCTTTGCGTCAACGAATTTCTTCATGTTCTTGGTAACCTGAAGTTGGATGCGAAGTTAGAAGAAGGGTGATGATGATGATGATTGTGGCTTTAGGGCGCCGCAACAAAAAAGGGGAAGTGGGGTGGGTAAGCATATGTCCCATGCGGTGCGAAAATGTTGGGGTGCCGGCCGCTTGAACGAAACAGCACACCCGCTCTGTATGCGCTCCACGTATAAACCATCGGCGTATACATCAGTTAGTGCCTCAGCTTTAGAAGACGCACCTATTGGAAACACGAGTTGGCGTAACTCCGTACAAAAGTCAGCTCCACCCTCAGCCCTCCCCTCCACCCCCCCCCCCCCCCACACACACACACACTCGTTGCCTAACCTGCTGCGACACGACGGCGATGTGCTGGTGGCGCAGCTCCACCCAGAGGTCGTCGTTCTCGTCGAGCAGCACCTCCTTCATGCCCTCGCCCTGGCTGGCCTCGTACTTGTAGACGTCGTTCTCGATGGGCAGCAGGTCGTACGCCATCGCCTGCAGGGTCAGCTCGTGCAGTAGCGGCGACACGGCGTCGAAGCCGCGGTCCAGGATCAGCAGCTGGGAGCGCGCCTGGCGGAGACACGGGCTACAGGTCAGCGCCACACGAGAACAGAAGCCGCGGTCCAGGATCAGCAGCTGGGAGCGGCTTTCCTGGCGGAGACACGGGGCTACAGGTCAGCGACCACACGAGAACAGAAGCCGCGGTCCAGGATCAGCAGCTGGGAGCGCGCCTGACGGAGACACGGGCTACAGGTCCAGCGCCACACGAGAAACAGAAGCCCCGCCGGGTCCAGGAATCAGCAGCTTGGGAGCGCGCCTGGCGGAGACACGTGGCCACAGTGTCAGCGCCACACGAGGAACGACACGAGTCGAAGCCGCGGTCCAGATCAGCAGCTGTAGACGCGCCTGGCCGGAGACACGGAGCTACAGGTCAGCGCCACACCGAGAACAGAAGCCGCGGTCCAGGATCAGCAGCTGGGAGCGCGCTGACGAGACACGGGCACAGTGTCAGCGCCCACACGAGAACCGACACCGAGTCGAAGCCCGCGGTCAGTGATTCCAGCAGCTGCGATGCGCGCCCTGGCGAGACACGGGCTACAGGTCAGCGCCACACGAGAACAGAAGCCGCGGTCCAGGATCAGCAGCTGGGAGCGCGCCTGGCAGCAGAGGAAGTGTCGCGGTTACGGCGACATCAGCTGCTGCAATCAGTCGGAACTTCACCGCTCAGATCAGTTCATTTGGACAACCCCGGGTAAACTCTGGTGTATTGCTGTTACCCATCGTCAGCAGATAATAGCAGGTTAAAAGGTCATGAGGACAAACACACCCATACACACTGGAACACACGCACAAGTGCACCAGTCAGGACTCCACCGCGCAAGCAGCTGACTGCGCCCTCATATGTCCCGCGAGATGTCGTCTCAACTGCCTTGAAAAGGAGACAGTCGGGAGTTGTCGAAGGTAGTCAGGCATTCCATTGTACAACGCAGGTGGGCGGATAGGAAACGTCGCTTTCCCATCTCAGTCTGTGAACGAGGTATGAAGTATGAACGTTGAACAGGTCGCTGTCCTGAAAAGGGCGCTGTCCTGAACAGGTCGCTGTCCTGTCTCATGGGTCGACTGTGCATCTCACCCACAGTCCGGAGCATACGGGCAAGTGAGTCAGGCTCGCCTGAATGGAGGACCTTATGGGTGAGTGAGATGGTATGGAACCTGCCCAGATCCACAGCGGAGAGCCAGCCACGTCTCTGATGTAGGTTCGACGCGAGATCATACTTTTTGCGGCCGAAAATTAGTTCGCAGCAAAGTTCAGGACTTTTTTAATCCTGGACATATTGCGCTGTGAGCCACTGCTGTACACCGACATACAATGGCGGACCTGCGACAGAACCAAGGCGTTCACCAGAGTAGTCAGGACACTAGCAGGCAGGCTGTGCTTCAGATGTGATAGACCAGTTAACATGCAGCGTTTACCGACGAGAGATACGTGTGAATTCCAACCGAGGTTGCGATCAAAGACAAGTCGGAGATTTCTAGCTTCTGAACAGGGGACAACAAGATGATCGTGAAATTTGACAGCGAAATAAGGAGCGATGCGAAGATTTCGTTGCCTTCCAAGCAGCATCAGCTGCGTTTTATCGGCGATGAACCGCCGTTGAATCTGAACCATTGAATCTGAATCTGAACCAGTCATCGAGTGACGCCATGACACGCTCCAAACGAGCAATAGTGTTATTTAAATGATATTTGGGACCACTCACTAAAGCTGGGTAGCATCCACGAACTGGACCACTACTGATTTGGGACCTCTTTATAGTTTATTATGTTAGGCTTCGTTGCTTACCTCTGGCAAGCCTCACCAAACCACGTAGGTACGCGGAGGATAATGAAACGGTAAATAAGACGCATATGAAACCAATACTGCCGGTTTTTAACCGCGCCGGCCCCGTAGGGGGGGTAAAATATTCCCCCCTCCCGATGTTTCAGCAATAACTTGAAAACGTTAACAGGATTAATGAACTCGTTCAAAGTTCAAGTACCTTATCCAGCATCTCAATTTGACATCTTCCTAAAAAAAATAATCGAAAAAATGAGAAACTTTGGGGGAGATAATGACGTTTTTGATGACGTCCATTGTTCATGCCATTTTTTGGTTGAAATAACGATAAATGTTTGATGCATCCGTAGAAAATCATTAGCTTGAAGCAAAATCGCGCAAAACGCAAAAAACAGTATAAGAAAGGAAATTGAATTCTCTAACAGCGATGGAACATTTTCGGGAATTTCCAAAAACTTTGCGGTTTTTTGACCCCCCAAAATAAAAAAAAACTGATTTTTCAGAAATTTCCCCTAAAATTGGAAAATTCAAAGGTATCTAAAAAAAACCGGAATATATATATATGAGACCAAGGTGTAATGAATACCAGACCAAACTTTCAAACAGTAATAGGCTTCATTTTTCAGTGACTGATTGCCTCTCCAAAGCATAAGTAGGTAATGACATAATTTTTCAAAATAACGTTTTTTTTTGGATTTTTTGACCTGATACAGATATATAAATGTCAATTTTGTGTTTATGAGACAAAACTAAACCTAGAAACATGCATTGTTTATTCATATTCGTCAGTTTTCAGTTTTGACCTTAGATGACCTGATAATTCTTGACCTTTGACGGGGGTCAGTTGTAAAAATGACTGTTCATCGATTCTTACGTGCAAAATAACCCCTAAAAACATGTGTCACAAGCGCTTTATTTGACCTCTTCGTGACCAGTGACCTTTTTGTGACCTGACCTTGACCTTGACCAATTGCATGCAATTTCATTTGTACTTAATGCTAATAGATGTATTACACCTTTGAGAAGCTTATGCTGCATTGACAGTCTTTAATCAAAAGGATTTTATTGAAAGTATGAACAGTTAACTCAATTAACCTCGAACTTTCCATATGACCTGACCGTGACCTGACATTTGACCTAACTTGACAAATTTCTGGTATGCATTCGATTCGTTTCATTTGAGAGCTTTCGATCGCCTCCTTGTGCGTCTCGCTGCGGTTATTGGTTCGGAAGATAAGAGGGGGGGTAATATTTACCCCCCTACGCCGCGCGTTCGGCGAGAGACCCTACGGCCGCGCGCGGTTAACCCGCGCCCGGGTGCGCCTCCGCTTCCGAGACCAAACTTCGCCATGGTGGTGGTGGGGGGTCAAAATGACCCCCCGTCTAACTCGAAAACGAAAAGAGAATAGAAAGACGCAGGGAAAAAAAGCGTTTGAAAGATTCTCAACGTTGTACATTCGAATTACAGAGAACCATTTTTAGCTAAGTCAATATTGAGGTCAACAGAGGTCATTCAAAGGGGTCAAATTTCACAGTTTTGGACTTGCTTTCAAAACAACCCCGTATATCTCGTTAACTATGATAGCTAGGAACAAACCGGAAAAAAAAAAACAAATCGAAAGCTAATTAAATTTTTAAATCGCACTGGTTCGTCATAAAAAAGAGCTCAGATCAATAGCTTAGGCTCCAGAGGTCATCGAAGTCAAAAACGCAGTTTTTGGTTAGATTTTATTTTCCTTAATAACTCTTAATTAATAATGAAGAGCAATTAATTTGACACCATCGTTGTTCGTCTGACAGAAGGCGCTTTGAACATTATATAACATGTGATTCTTTCAAGGTCAATTTCGAAATTTTGACCTCAGGTCAAGGTTCATTTTGGTAGACCTGGGTAGGTCATGTTGCATATGGTTTGCATTGCGGCCAGATGAGGACAAACACAGTTGGTTGTCAACCGATCGTCTCTATTCTCTTTTCTATCAAAAGTTATTAGCAAATCATTGCTGATGACCTCATGATGACCTCAAATGGGAACACTTTGTAGAGATTCAATGAGCAACAACTGCACCTTGATCCATCCAGAACGAGCCCAAAAAACATGATTTCTGAAAGAAATATCTTGATCAGTGTATATTTTCTGCGATATTTGGAAGCATTTGTTTATTTTACCGTTCACTTTATAATGGGGAGGTCAGAAAATTGACCTGACCTTAGGTCACCGATACAAAAAAATTCCAAGAAAAAACAAGTTGTAGTGGTCTTTATAAATCTTATGAAATCGTGCAACTTTCAAATCTTTTTCGAACAAAACTGTGGCTTTGGCACGATCACAAACATTTTGAAAGGCAAGGTCACTTAAAGTGACCTGATGACCTGACCTTGGTTAACCTGAAGTAAGTTTTTTGTCAAAGTGTGGGAAATTGATGTTCAAACAGCTATGCAAAATTTGGCGGCGCTGCGCGCCGCCGTTTTCCCGCTATTCCGGAAAAACCTCGGGGGGGTCAAAATGACCCCCCCCCACCAGGGCGAGGGTTAAAACAATCTGTCACCAAACAATACAAAACAAGTGTTGCCAAATGTTCACAATTGATTTTTTGGCTCACGCTGTTCCCGCTCTAAACAACAAAAGCGTCAGTCAAGCATTGTGGACTGCTGGCACCGGTCACGCTGCCACCTCCCCAGTGACCGAATTTCAGCTCGACTGCGGGGGGGGGGCTGGACCTGTGACTGGGGTGTTCCCCCAGTTAACATGCTAGACGAGTCCCTTATCGAAGCACTTGCTGAGATCTAGGAGGCAGAGCAGTGCTGTTTATCCTCGGTCGTTTGCAGATAGGATGTGGTCGGAAATGGTGGCCACCTCGGTCTCCGGTGGAGTGGCGGGGGCGGAAACCGTGCTGGGATGAGGAGAGGGTTGGAGAGAGATAATTATAGAGTTGCTGCACTGGTAGATTGTGAACAATATCCGCTACCCGGCCCGTTCCGCAACAGTAAATGTCTAAGAAGGCTGTCTTTTGAGTAGAAAAGAAGCACCGCAGCCGGTGGTGTGGTGTTAAAATAACGCTGAACAGGCCTCTGGAAAATTGAAGAACTAAATAGAAGAACTAAAATGAAAAAAATAGAAAAACTACACTTCTCTTGGAATTTCTGGGTCACAGAGGTCAAGCCGTAAACAAATGAAACATACAGGTTAAACAACTGCAAAATACCCCCACCCCAAAAAAACAAAAAAACACACATGCTAGTAGCATGCTTTTAGCATGATGCGACCCCCATCAATTTCCTGTCCCACAGATATTGACTGTTCAGGTACCCATACCCGCTTCCGAAACTATTTTCCCCATCTAGGCTACCCATTGCGTCGGTTCCCGCTCCAACAGCGCCCCCCCCCGCGCCTGCCTCACCTTTTCGGCGCCCTGGCCCATGGTGGGCTCGTCCGCCTTGTAGGCGTCCAGCCTGGCCTGCAGCATCCTGGCCAGCTGCTCGTTCTGCGGGCAGTGCTCCCTGTACCGGACGGCCGGATACTCGCCGAGCGTGGCACACAGCGTGGCCAGCTGCTCGGCCACCCGCTCCAGCTCGGCCGTGCCGCCCGACAGCACCGCGCCGAACGTGCCGGCCGCGTCCAGCGAGAACAGCTGCGCCTCCAGCGGCAGGAACGCCATGTTGACCTCCTTCAGCGTCTTGACGTGCCGCGACACGCCCGAGCCGGCCATGATGTTGAACACCGGGTCGGGGCACGGCTCGGAGAAGAAGATGTGCGCGGCGCGGTACATGGGGCGCGACGGCGTGCTCCAGTCGGCCACCACGGCTCGCACGGAACGCTCAGTCGGCTGCACCAGGTAGACGGCCTCCAGGTGCGGCAGCGGCTCCCGGCGCTTGCTCAGGTCCTCCACGATGGTGATGCCCTCCTGCGCGAGGTCGTGCATCTTGCAGCAGGCGGACACCATGCGCATGCTGAGCTCGTCTACGATGAGGACCCGCCATTCGGGCGCGCCGCCCGGCTTTTTCGCGGTCCGCATCAGCTCCAGAATCTTCTGGCCGACCACCGTCTTCAGCGCCATGGCGGCAGGCTGAGAGAGGGCCCCGGTCGTACAGTGATGAGGCGAGGTGGAGCGAGCTAGAGTGGTGACACTTCACGCCCAGAAGGCAGCCTCTGCCACGTGTCAGCGAAGGTGACTTTCTGAAATAAATGGGGATTGTCAATATGGGGAGAGAAGAAGAATGATAATATGAAAAGGATTTGTAAAAGGGAGAGGAGGGAGGAAAAAAGGAAAAGAGAGAATGGTGGTGATGGTTGTGACTTACCACAATGAATGTGGGAGGAGAGGGAGAGGAGAGGGAGAGCGAGAGAGAGGGAGAGCGAGAGCGAGAGCGAGAGCGAGAGCGAGAGCGAGAGCGAGAGCGAGAGCGAGAGCGAGAGCGAGAGCAGGAGCGAGAGCAGAAGCGAGAGCGAGAGGGATAATTCATGTGATTCCTTCCTAACTAGTAAGGGTATTAACTATAAATACTGCAAACCTTGCTAGAACCTAGCAATCACACTCTGGCTTCATCTGAAAGCCTCTGTCAACATCATGCTTCTTGACTGGGTTGATCCTGATGTTTTTTGTGATTCCTTTAGTGATCTGCAGTTTTGAAAGTAACTCAATGCAATACATTTGTATATTATTAATCATATCAAGTTTACAGAATCAGATGAAGTATCCGAGCATGTAATCATAATAAGTAAGGGAGTTCGTTGTAATAGCAGGTACTGGAACACTTTTTAGACTAGATGAGTTACCTTGTTAAGGGATATGCTTTGGTTATCTAGAAAGAGCATTGTCAAACTTGCATAAAAGGGAAGAATCACTAATGAACTGCCATTTACTTCATTGTTCCCAAGGCGCAGAAGTCAGCCACAGAATAATAAATCATGCTAGGCAAGGATTGGGGGTAAATAGTATCATTTATACATTTTGTGAACAAGGCACAGCACGAAACAGTAAGCACAGCCTATTTTACTGCTCACCCTCGGCCTCTAGGCTAGTCTTATTATGCCCATGGTGGACTTGAAATTCTCTTGAAATCTTGTATCACACATTATCAATATTAACTCTGAGAAGAAGCTGATTATAGGTTATAGGTAGAAACTGAATCTAGTAAAAACAGATAATACAACTTTTGCTTGGTAGTAGGTCAAAAGAGAGAAAAAAATCAGCTCCCTGATGATGTTGATGTAATTTGAAACTATCTAAGATGTTATTAAGTATTGACATATCATAAGCTGATGGTCGAATGAGCGACAACAGAAATGTTGGCAATGACTCAGGATCAGTAACACAGATTCTTCTTCATATCCAGATCATGCATGACTGAAGGACAAAAAGACAGTCCTTTTTAGCATATGCAGAATAGTGGTAGATTGCCCTGTACCATATGTTCCACTTCACTGATGGTCCATGGTTAAAAATCATAGCATAGGCATAAACAAAGAAAATCATTGCAAACACATAAAGTTGACCAAAATTTGTATTTCCAAACACAAATTTTCAATGAACTTTCCTTGTATACTGGTCTAAATTCAGTGTGGGTAGGGTAGGCATCTGTAACACTAGACACATCCAAACAGATATAATGTACCAGTATCATCTACACTGCCAATAGCATGGACAGTCTGGTGTTAGGACACGTCTAGAGTTACAATCGTTTTGTGTTTACCCTACTTACTTGTCCTTACTACGTCCTTCCTGACAAATGTCATGACTACCATTTAAAAAGCTATTTGTGTAAAATTGTACTCAAAGTCTTATGCCTGTTTCATGCATAACTTTTGCATTTGCTAGGGTGTTCTGATGTGATGATTCCAAATATGATACCCATTTGTGGTGCAAATGAGCCATTGGCATTATACAATAGACCATTATCAAACCTGACCTAACCTTTCTAGCAATTATAAACCTGACCACACCTGTAAATTATTTCACTGTACAAGTTTGTTTGCAACAACAATTGAGTATCATACTTGGAATCAACACATCTAAAAGCTGCAGAGAAACAATTACATATGCATGTAGCTGCTGTTGCCTGTTCGACCTAAACCTTGAGTAAAACAACACCAATACCACTTGCACTCTGTTTGTGCATGATGGTTCTCATTCTAGAACCTTTTTTCTCTCTTTGATGATGATGATGATGATTGGGGCTTAAGGGCGCCGCAACAAAATAGTTATATGGCGCCCATATAATTTCTCTCTTTTTTCATTTCTCTCTTTGAGCAGCATTTATTAAACTAGATTCTTAAAACTGAAATATACTTCTATTTGCATACCTTTTACCTACATATCATGATTTTTCATGTAATAGCATGATTCATATCCAGCATTGGAATTATGGCTGCTTTCTGGTCCAGTATTTTGCTCTCTTCCGTTAGTTACCCCGCTTTGACCCCAGCCTTTTAAGTCCAGCTAACGCCCAGGTCATGATGCTGCTGCATTCCCCAGCAGAGGTGCAAACTTTGTGCACAAATAAGTTAAAAACTGGATTCCAATATGTGCCTAGATTATGAAGTATAATACATAAATACAAGAAACAAGTACATACCTACTTCACCCTGCTAAATATACCCACTTAATTTCTGTAGTCCAGAATATAGCAGCTCTGGAGTCCAGAATATAACCTATTTATGCACGTTTGCACCACAACTCATACTGGTGTACGCAGCAGCAGCATAAACTGAACCCAAAAGGCTGAGGCCGAAATGGGGTAACTCGCTGAAGAGAGCAAAACACCAGACCAGAAAGCGGCCACGAATTCCAACGATGTTCATATCAACATCCAGCATACCTAGTGCAGGCTCACCCTAATACCTAGTTCAGTATGTTGATATAGGGCCTTGAGTATGACTATGAGGTACCTAGGTACTTATACCAGAAATGACAACATGACTCATCTAAGAAACGTTTTTTTCATAATTGTTTTCAAGTTCATTAATTCAAATTAATCTTGAATATTTGTTAAAACTGTTTTGAGAGACATCATAAGAATGAGAATTTCTAACCTTACTCTCATTATGCCCAAAAAAGATAATTTAATAAAAGTAAATTATGAAATGATTGATGAATAATTCAAATTAATACACATTTTGATACAATACAAATTAATACACACCTATGCAGTTATGAGTTAACACAATTAAAGAGCCAGCATAATTCATCAACATATTTATATATATATATATATATATATATATATATATATATATATATATATATATATATATATATACTCTGATCAACAGGTAGGTCAAGCCGAAAGGTAACGAAACCAACATAGATGCCAACAAAGCACAAGAAGGCAGCTACTAAAGAGGAATTATAATTGAAACAAATACAGCAAATTTACCTCGAATTGATTTATACAACTGGCAACACAAAAACGCAACAAAATCCTAATATGATACAACCAAGTTAGTTATAGATATCTTCTTGCAAACAACACCCCACCCTCACCACAGGACCGTGAGACCGCAACACTAAAAAATAAACACAGACAGGGACTGTTATTATCAAGGCCATACATCATCTACAGCTTATTGATTCAGGGCCCGTTACGTCATACTTTTTGAGGATAGTTGGAACCCTGACTCTGGATAACTTGGTGGATGTGAGTGTAAAAATTGACAGTTTGACATGCATAATATGGCCGGGAATAATTCTGATATAAAAGAAACAACACATTTATTGATTTATCATTGCAAATGTCCAAAGTTTCATCGAGACTATTTCTTATCTATGACGTCAGATTCATGAAAATCAAACAAGACGGTATGTCCGTCAGTCAAGATTCACATTCGTATACGAACTCAGCGACGAGTTCCGATTTTGCTCAAAACACTAAAATCCCACTAAAAAAGTTAACGGATTTGTCCCACTATATTTTAAGAGGGGCATATTTTTCGGCAAAAACTCACAAAAACAATAATTTTCAGGGAACCCTAGGTATATTAAAAATCGACGTATTTGGCAAGGCCGGTGAAATACGGCGAAATTGTGCGAGAGCACCGTGGGCACAGACCCTATTTCGTGCACTGAGGCACTAGCAGGAGGCACAGGGTGCACGTGCCCCCCCCCAATGGACCGAATTTTTCACTAAAAATGATCGGAGACGTCCCTTTTTACGACTTTTTGAGGGTCCCTGCAAAATATAATGGCCTAAATCCGGGGAGATTTTTATTTTTGCGCCATTTTTCAGGGAGGGGCCTTTGTTGAGGGGGCCCCTTGGGATGCCGTGCCCCCTTGTCGAAGGTCTGGCTGCATCTCTGGCCGCACTAGCCAAATGTGTGAGGTCCAGTTGATACTCCAAGGGCCTTGGTTGCTCTGCATCCATGAAACTCCAGAGCCGCCTTAGGGGGCACTCTGACCTAAAGAACCTCGGAAAAAACTGAAGTGCTCTGAATTCATTAAAAACACGCTTAGCGTGGTCTATGACTCTGACCACCTGAGGGGGCCCTCTTTCCACATGAGAAGACACTCTGGCTGCCTGAGGTGGCACTCTGGCCGCCTTAAGGGGTACCTACTCTGACCCCAAAATCCTCTGGAGAACCTCTGAAGAGCCTTTGATGTGCTCTAAACACTCTAAAGACCACGCGAAGCGTGGTCTTTAGAAAGAAAATAGGGCCCTTCGGGTCCTATTTCCAAAGGGGGCCCATTGACCAAGGGGGCACGCACGGGCTTTCAGGGGGGCAACCAGGGGCGGATCCAGCCGCTCGGTTTGGAGGGACAACTTTTTTGGCAAAAAGGTAACCCATTTTTTTCTCCGCGTATTTGGGTTTCTCACCTTATTTGTCATTCGAGATACAAAAATGGGTTAAAAACACATTTTTTTCGGGAAAACACACTTTTCGAAATAAAAACTTTTTTCGGATAAAAAAAACGTCAAAAATATTGGGAAAAAATCACGTCTATTTCATACCAACTCGCAGGGGCGTCACCGATAATTATTGAGGGGGTCGGCTGAAATGACGAAAAATGTAGATATATCCGTTATGTCTGCGTGTATTAAAGCATTTGCAGCATTTTTCATTTGGATTTTCATGTTATAATACGTATTTGATTAGGTTGGGTATTTTAGGGGGCTGATGTTCGCGTCGTATCGTTTGCGTCGCCTTTTTCGGAACTCGGCAGGCTAGCTAGCTTGAAAATTAACCCTCGCCTTACGGGGGGGGGGGGCTGACAGGTCTCCCTGATGTTTTTCTGAAATCACTTTTTACTCATGCGGCGCATCTTGCTGAAATTTCAGTTGCTGAGTTGACAACAATTATTCATATACTGGCAAAATTTCACTGAAATTGGTTTAGTCATTTGGAAGATAATAACGTTTTAGTGACGATTATAGTAGGTGGAAAGACAGTAAATATGGTAAAAATCGTAAAAAATAAAGTTTTGCATCAAATTCTTAACAGAAAGCGACAAAGATCGAAAATGACAATTTAATTAAGAAAGGTCAACTCGGAGTTCCAAAATTTTGGGTTTCTTACCACTAAAAACTAAAAAAAAATCACTAAAAATAAAAATTTCAAAGATTTTGAAAATTTTGATAAGTGAGAAAGCTAAATGTGGGCAATACCCCAACCAACCTCCAAAGCAATGACTTGCAATGACTATTTGTGATTGAGTGATGGCTCTCTAAGTGAAAGAAGCTCATGACGTCATTTTGTATCACTTTTTTGACTTATTTTGACCAGATGCCAACAAATAAATACATTGTCAGTATTTCTGAGACAAAACTGGCCTAGAGCCATGCTTTTTATTTACATATATCAATTTCTAATTTTGAGGTTTTCTGACGGAGAAAAACCGTTTTTCTTGACGTGATCGAGTCCAGGTTTCTTGACGTTTCTTGACGTCATGATCGAGTCACTTGACCTGGAAGTTCACCCAATGACCTGAAACCTAAAAAAACGCATGCCGTTAGATTCTTCACATGACAGGCAACATGCTGGTTCTTACCGCGTTGCTCTATGATGCTTGGCTTGGATGTTAACAGGGGATCCTGTCAGCCCCCCCCCCCCGTACGGCGAAGGTGGGAAACGGTAAGGCGAGGATTAATGCTGTATGAAGTGGCCCTAGGGCCAGGAATTACCGTCAAGGAGTGCCTCTGCCAGACACTTAATTAAATAAATTTTTCCATTTTCCTAATTTGTGTAAGCAATTACGAAACTTGTGTGATGCCGAGAAGCGGCGCGATTTTTTCAGTTTTGTATTGTGAATAGCTGGATTTTGACTGGATTTTGGATCCTTCCGAAAAACACCGGCTACAGCAAAACGTCCTATTTTTTTTTTGTCGAATCATTTCCAATAGGTATGGCCTCAAACGATAGCCAACGTCAATATCTAACGTCCGTGACCCTAACATCAATTTTGAATTTTGACCTTGGAGATCAAAATCGAGGTCAAACGACAAAAAAACGACCGGGTACAGCCTAACGTCCCGATTTTATTGTCGAATATTTTCCAAAACAATCTCAAGTGATAGCCAGGGTCAATATCTAACGTCCGTGACCCTAACCTCAATTTTGACTTTTGACCTTGGAGGTCAGAGTTGAGGTCAAACGTCAAAAACGACCGGTTACAGCATAACGTCCCGAATTTATTGTCGAATTATTTTCAAAATGATCTTAATTGAAAGCCAGGGTCAATATCTAACATCCGTGACCCTAACTTAAACTTTTACCTTTGACCTTGGAGGCCAAATTCGATGTTAAACTATAGATACAGCAAAACACATCACAAAATCATTGTCGGATATTTTCATATAACATCTCAAATGATAGCCAGGGTCAATATCTAACGTCCGTGATCAAAACGTCAATTTTAACTTTGACCTTGCAGGTCAAAATTGAGATCAAACGACGGGGTACAGCAAAACGTCCCGAAATAGTTGTCGGATCCTTTTCAAAATGTTATCAAATGAAAGCCAGGGTCGATATCTAACGTCCGTGACCCTAATCTCAATTTTGACCTTTGACTTTGGAGGTCAAAACCGAGGTCAAACGACAAAAAACGACCGGGTACAGCATAACGTTCCGAATTTATTGTCGAATCCTTTCCAAAATGGTTTTAAATGATAGCCAGGATCAATACCTATTGTCTGTGACCCTAACCTTGATTTTGACTTTTGACCTTCGAGGTTAAAACCGAGGTCAAACAACAAAAAACGACCGGGTACAGCATATCGTCCCGAATATATTGTTGAATCCTTTCCAAAATAGTCTCAAATGAGAGTAGGGTCAATATCTAACGTCCGTGACCCTAACTTTAATTTCGACCTTTGACCTTGGAGGTCAAAATCAATGTCAAACGATGGGTGCGATGGGTTTCTGTACCCCGTCGTTTGACCTCGAATTTGACTCGCAAGGTCAAAGTTCGAAATTGAGGTTTGTATCACGGACGTTAGGATATTGACCCTGGCTATCATTTGAGACCGTTATATGGAAAGGATTCCGACGATAGTTTTCAAGGACGTTTATGCTGTACACGGTCCTTTTTGTCGTTTAGACCATCGGATTTTGACCTCCAAGGTCACAAAGGTTCGAAATTTACGTTAGGGTCACAGATGTTAGATATTGTACTCTGGCTTTCACGTTACGACATATTGACCTTGGCTATCGTTTAAGGCTATTTAGGGAAAGATTCGACAATAAAGTTCGGGACGTTATGCTGTACCGGTCGTTTTTTTGACGTTTTGACCTTCATTTTTGACCTCAAATGTCAAAAGTCAAAATTGAGGTTATGTGTCACGGACGTTAGATATTGTCAGAAATTGTGTTAGAATCATAATTAGAATTAGACGTTAAATTATAATTAGAGTTAGACTTAGAATTAGACGTTACATATAACATATTGACCTTGGATATTGACTCTGGCTTTCATTTTGAGACCATTTTGAAAAGGATCCGACAATGATTTCGGGACGTTTTGCTGTACCCCATCGTTTGACCTCAATTTTGACCAGCAAGGTCAAAGTTCAAAATTGAAGTTTTGGTCACGGACGTTAGATATTGACCCTGGCTATCATTAGAGAAGTTGTATGAAAGGATCCGACAATAAGTTTTGAGGTGTTTTGCTGTACCCATCGTTTGACATCGACTTTGACCTCCAAGGTCAAAGGTCGAAATTTAAGTTAGGGTCACGGAGCGTTAGATGATTTGACGCCTGGCTTTCATTTAGAGAACTATTTTGAAAACGGATCGACAGATAATTCGGGACTTATGCTGGTAAGATTGTTGCTCCGCGTTTTTGTTGTCATTGTTACCACGGTTTTGACTGCGACAAGGGTCATAGACGTTCAATTGACAGTAGACGTCACACGGACGTTAGATAATGACCTCGGCTATCGTTGAGGCCATTTGTTGAAAGTTCGTAACAATAAAGTCGGGACGTTATGCTGTATAGCGTGTCGGGTCGGTTGATTTTTGAAACGTTTGACTCTCGGATTTGCCTCACAAGAGTCAAAAGTCAAAAATGAGGTTTCGTGAGTAGTTAACGGACGGTTAGATTATTGACCCTGGCATTCATTTGAAGCCTCTTTGTGAAAAATGGGATCCGACAGTAGCGTATTTTACCTGGACGTTTTGCTGTACCGGCCGTAATGTTGACCGCTCGATTCTGACCTGGCAAGGTTCAAAGTGTCAAAATTGAGGTTTTGATCTAACGGACTGTTATATTTAGTCGATTGGTAGTTGACTCGCTGGTTAAATTTGAGAAGATGTACAAGGAAGATTCTGACAATGTAATTTGCTGAGGTGTTTTGCCTGTACCGCATCGTGTTGATCAGCGGATTTGACCTTCTGAGGTCTATAAGGTCGGAAATTTTAGGTAGGTTGCGACGGGGCACGAAATATGTTAGGTGCACCATCGGATTTATGGATGCATTTTTTGAGAGTAGGCATGTTTGTTATCTTATTTGTTATATCTTTGTCCGTTCCACATTACGGCGCGTCGACGATCATATGAATAGCAGGGCGTTCTAAACGATCTTACCGTCCGTGAGTCGCGGCCTTCATGTAGGTGGAGGGTTGGGTACGACGATAATTTTGAATTTAGTGTTATTACTTTCTCGAAGTAGGGGAACCGGCGAGGAGAACGGGTATTCATAAAAAAAAGGATTGAAGCGCCAAATGAAACCACACCCACCACAATACTAAAACACATAATACAATAAACAACTAAAGACTCGCATCATACTTACATTCAGCATACAGCTTTACAGAAAACCGCGGCGCGTTTTGTTTACCCCAGTGCTCCCTGTCGAGAAGTGTGTACCGTTCTATGGATGCCGGATGGAATATAGTTAGGATATGTTATGCGCGTCGTTGTACGTCCGCGGCCGGAGGGTCGTACGGGTCTTAAAAAACCAACTCACACACCAATTAAAAATCCAACAAACGGTTCTAACACCGACTCGTTAAATTATATGATCGTATCTGACCTTGCACTTTTGACGCCTCAAGGTACTAAAGTTCAAAGACTTGTATTAGTTAGGCGTCACGGACGTAACAGGATATATACTCCAGGCTATCTCGATTTTGCAGATGCCATTTTTCGAGAAGGATTAGGATCGCTAGATATAAGATCATGGGTCTAAGCTATAAATTCAACGTGAGGGCTACTGTGCTGTAACGCGACGTCGTTTCTAGACTTTGAAAGACGTTTTGACGACCCCTTGTGACCAGTTTCAGGCAGTTTGAGGAGCGCGTCCAAGCTGTTTCAAGTCAGAAAGAAGGATTGGAGGGAGCATTGAGATCAAACACCTAGGCAGAGAACGTTTATGAATACTAGATTCCTTTGAATACCATTCTTTGCTAATATTAGTTGCGAAGACAAAATAAGTAGAAGAAGGCATCACGTACAATAGATATTCGGATGACGATCGTTCCTGCTTGATCACAACCAGTCGTATTTAAAAAACCCCCGTCGTCGATTGTTTGACCTGCAGGGCAATGTACGGATATGGGAGTCGAGGGGTGCAAAGATATCATAAATTGAGAAGGCTTTGAATCGATCACGGATCCGTATTGAGTATTGACCCTTGGACTTCTCATTTGAGACGTTTATGAAAAGGATCCGACAATAATTTTTCGTGGTGTTTTGCTGTAACCCTTGTACGGTCCATGTAGAATCGGAGAGCTATTGAATCTTGACGGGGTATCGAGCGCCAATCACTAAAACGAGTCATCACAGGTCAAAATATAATGAAATAGGTTGTTAGGGTCAAGACCGTTTCAGATATTGAGCTGGGACTTTTCTCTCTTTCTAAAGACGCATTTTGAAGAATGGGATACGAACAGTATCCATTCGGTGAATGCTTATAGCTGTAACCCGGAGTTTTTTGCCAGTCGTTCAGACTATGTACCTTATTGACGTCCTGTCAACGGGTAAAAATTTCCACTAACACACTAGAGGTTAGGGTCACGTGACTGGTACTTTTAGGAGATAGTGGCTTTGGAGGGAACTCCAAAACGAGGTCAAACGCTCTGGCTATCAAATATCGACGGAGCATTTTTGGAAGACATGGATTACGCAGTAAATTCTTGGAGAGCTTGTTATATGTGTCGTGATTCTATTCATCAGGATATCGTTGCTTCATAGTACGTAAATTTGAAGCCCTCGGTTTGTGACCTCGAAGAGTGTCAGAAGTTATAACTTAAATTCTGATGGTTATCCGTGATACCGACGCTTAGTACAAGGACCTTGTGCTATCGTTTTGAAGCGTTTTGGCGATTAGACGATTTGTCGCAGTAGATAATATAGGGACGTTAGCTGTAACATACGTCTGTTTGTTTGAGACGTATGACCATTTCGAATTATTAGAACAACCTTCAAAAGGCGCAAGAGGTCAAAATTGAATAGTTCAGTAGTAACGCGACGTTAGATATATTGAACTGGACCATTGTTCCATGGTAGAGACCATTTTTTTGTTAAAAGTCGAGGCGACACATTCCTCGTTTGGGTATCTATTGATGATACTGGCTTAATGCCAGCCGAGGGGTCTGATCCTCGATTTTGTTGTCGGCGATAGGTCAACAGTCTCAAAATACTGAGGTTTTTGATTTCACTGCGACAGACTTCAGCTATTATTGCCCTGGATATCATTTGAGACGTTATATGAAAGGATCCGACAATCATTTTTTGATGTGTTTTGCTGTACCCATCGTTTGACATCGATTTTGTCCTCGAAGGTCAAAGGTCGAAATTTAAGTTACGGTCACGGACGTTAGACCCTGGCTTTCATTTAAGATTATTTTGAAAAGGATCCGACAGTAAATTCGGGACGTTAGGCTGTACCCGGTCGTTTTTTGTCGTTTAACCTCGATTTTGATCTCCAAGGTCAAAAGTCAAAATTGAGGTTAAGGTGAGTCACCGGTCACGGACGTTAGATATTGAACTTAGCTATCATTTGATACTTCTTAAGAAAGGATTCGAGAATAAATTTGGGACGTTATGCTGTACCCCGTCGTTTCTGTTCTTTTACCTCGATTTTGACCTTGAAGGTGACATTGAACTTCAAAACGAATGTCATATTCGTTATCAGCGTCCCAGTATTGACCTTATGTCAAGTTTTGGGCCATTTCTGAATCCGTCGCTGAATAAGTCGCTGAATAAATCGCTAAATTCACTAACTTCTCTTCCCATCCGAAAGAGGAAACAATCACTTATAATAAAGTTGGATACAGTTGAGTTTAGTGAAATGGGAACGAAGGCAATTGATTTGGGGGTCAACCTTATATACATATGCGAATAGATGGATAAATATTACGCGTAACGAGAAAAAAACATTTTATGTGACATCCGTACATTCATATTCATATGGTTAGGGACTTCTAATAGTGGCGGCGAAAGCGAGGGGAAGCTGGTGGAGGGACAGGCAGTGGCGGATCCAGAGGAGGGGGCCAGGGGGCCATGCCCCCCCCCCACTACGAAAAAGACTCGCAGTTGTCCGAGAAACTCGTAGATCCGTGTCATCTGCAGCGTGAAAGTGCGCCGATCCTGTCGTCCGGACCGGTCACATCCCCGAGATGGGTGGACTGACCTCTGCGCGGCCGGTCACACACGTTCACGTTCCGATAAAGCCCACCCGCACCTCAGTCGAGCCGCGCGGGTGGCGACCGATGTCGGGATGTCGCGCCACCGCATAAAATGAGCGATACAGACAGATGACCTCCCTGGAGGATGCAGAGAGCGACAAGTGTGAGCTGCTACCTGCTACTGGGCGTGCTGAAAAATGACGACACGTCCGGCGGTCGCACTGATCACAACGCCACGTGCAGTCTGCAAAACCGGACTGCGCGTGGAAAATAGTGCACGACATGACATCTGAATGGAGTAATGGAGCAAAATCGTGGAAAATATCGCGCACAAGCATGAAGCACGTGGAGGTGGATCGAATTTATTTGTACGCGTTGAGTACGTCCTTATTTTGTGTATTTTCCCCGAATCAGAAAATGCTCTCTTGCGATGTGCAATGTATATTTTATCAGACACCAACATCATATATCCTGCAAGAAGACCGAAGAAACCGTCAAGTCGCAAGAGCTTTTGACAACGTTATGCATCTACACATTCTATCGCATACGTATTTTGCAAGCGAGCGCGAGGCGCTCGCGCGTCCTTCTGTAGTATATGTACAAAACCTGAATATGTGCAGCTCGACCCGGCCTAACCCGACCCGACCCGACCCGGCCCGTGGCGACGCTTTTGAGAAGCTCATATTAGAGTTCGACATGGCTGCACTTTTCCTTGGCCTAGCCGCCCCACAGCCACAGCCAGGCACAGCCACTCCCAAATGTCAATGGCTGGCCGTCGGCCAGCAGTGAGATTTTCGTAAATTCATATTATGTGTTTACTTCCAGTCTACTGTTATGGCAACATGCCAAGGCTGCTTTAAACCATGATTGGTTTTGATAAGATTGATGCCCACAACAAAATACCATGTGAACTGATGCAGCACAGGCCGCAGCCACAGCATGATCTAGAGAATTTTCCAATCCGGCCCACCCCATTAGCCATGGGGCTCGGCCAGCCATGGGGATAGCCGCCCCATGTAGAACTCTAGCTCATATCAATGCAACCGCACGTCCGATTGACAAGCAGACTCACGTGGGTGACTACCACTGCGCGTGGCGCGTGCGGTGTGATGGGTGTTGGAAAGTGTTTTCTTGCAAAAACTCCGCGACGAATGCAGGGCCTCCTCTAACATGTTAACTGGGGGGCTGCAGCCCCCCCCCCAGTGAAACCGCCAGCCCCCCCAGTCGAGCCGAAATCGGGTCACTGGGGGGGGGGCAGATAAATGTCATCGTGTATGTATAAAA
>VOPJ01011892.1:22614-33143 GCA_014673585.1 Semibalanus balanoides | reverse complement strand
TTGGTCTGTGGGTCGGTGGAAGACTAGGATATGCCGAGTATTTCCCTGAATCTGTGTTCTGTCTCCCCAACGTATTCCAAATCTCCCGTATCTCGGCTGGTGGGGGAGCCCGCCAGCTCCTCCCCCGTCCGTCCGCCCATGACAAGACAGGAGTGTGCGAGTCGGCAATGATCATTGGTCAATGGTCATTCGTGCCCCACCTTGCACGGGCTGATTAATTCTATTCCATTTCGATGACCCTGTTTGCCAATCACCTCACACCTGGTAAGCCGTCACATCAGCACCAAATACAGTCGCACCGATTTGAAATGGCGGGAATCATACGGCTGTTATTCGGTTGTGAAAGCAGCCTTAATTTAGTCGAGAAAATATGTATACGCATTAGTCAGAACCATGGCATATCTATGCAATTAATTTGTCACGCTGTGAAGTTTAAAAATCGACATTAAACGAATGTTATCTGAGGCTGGTCATGTAAAAACATCTCACTTAAATGAATACCAATGGCTTATAAGCACACATGCGGGCACCGTAGCACGTAAAGCGGGATATTTCAATTGTCAATATTCATTTGTTTATTTTCTAACTCTGAAACCTACGTGTGCTGGGCAGAGTACCCAACATCCAGGTACCTTATCCAGTGCGCATCGAACTATAACACAAGTCATTCAGAACAAAACTGCATGTGACATAACTCTTCTAACAGTTGGTTCATTGTGACGTCCCTGCCGTCGACTACAATAGAACCGGACGACTCATCCCCGCCGCAGTCCGTCCACCAATCACTAATTATTTCCGCTCCACCAGGCTGCAGCATATCGGAGCTGCCGTTTCTCTCAGGCCGGCTCTGAATTCGGACCGTGTCGCACCGGTCTGTCCTCGTTACAACGCGGAAACGAACGGCACGAGGCGGTCAGCGGAGGCGGGCGGTGTGGCGGGCGATGGTGGACGGTGGGCGGCGGGCGGCGGCGGCGGCGGTGGGCGACGGTTACGACAACGGCAGCAGTGGTGCCCACTGCCCAGCCTCCGTTCGCAGGGAAGGCCACAGCCAGCGGCGGCGGCAGCGGCGTCTGCCCGGCTGTCGGCACCAAGCGGAGCGTCCAGCCCGGTCCGTCCGGAGCACCTACTCGGCCGGAACCGCCGCGCCGGCCGGCAGAGTAGCGGAGATCACCGGCCGAGCACCGGGCGGCGGACGGCCGGCGACACTTGCGATACATCTCAGAGGTGGTACATACTGGGCTACAGAGGTAGCTCTTCCCGAGTCAGCCTGCTCCAGTCACGACTCGTTCAGAGCTGCCCGCGGTCAGCAGCCCGGCGGGCAGTCAGACGGATAGCTCACCTGCCTCTGCGTTCGCAGCGTCACACAATACAGGCAGATGTACGACGTTTCTCGGTCTTTCGTTTCACCCGCGGGTGCAAAAAAATAAAATGACAAAAATTTGAAAAGGTCCTAGAATGCACTTCTGGGCATTCAATTCGGCAACATTGGTGGTGTAGTCCTACGGTTACTCCGTCACGCCGGCGCCCACATGGCCGGGTCACGCCTCTTGAGTAAGTCGTTCAGGCGTGTAGCGGTATCGGGTCGCAGAATAGAGTATATACGCGTTCACGTAAAATGTCCAGGCCTGGGGGTGACGCTCGGCCGGCCTGTCTCGGCCAGCCTGTAACACCCGTGGGCCCGGGCGACGTCGACTCCTTGGTGATCAGAAACATGGGCCGCGGCCGGGTGATTAGACCGCAAGTAATGCCGCGGCCCGCACAATCGTGGCCCGTCCTGACTGGTCCGTCGTCCTGGAACTGGCGGTGGTCCACTCCTCTGCCCTCGATAACGGCTGTGAGCTCTTGCGCTACTGAGTCTCGGTCGTCCCGTGCTGGCGGGTCCAGTGGGGCCACTATGCCGCGCCTGGCACGCCATGGAACCTTCGTGCCGGGACATCACTAGCATGGGGAAGAGGAGGATTTGCGCGCACCACTATGGCGGGGTGGTCGTTGCGCCAGATCACTCTATGACGATCAGTATGATTATAAAACACGAAAGGTGGAAAGACGGGTTTGATGTGAAGGGAATAAGGTCCGCACCCCATTTGTGCGCTCACCGCCGATTCTGCGGCGCTACAGACCCTGTCTATTGGATTTTTTAGAGTGGTAAAATAAAACTTCAAGAAAAACGGCCGATGTTGAATGGGATGCCATCAGCCCAACGAAGCGTCCAGGTTCAGCAAAACATCAGATAATGCAGATTATCTCAAACAAGACATATGCTCGTGTTTAAATACACTTTGCAGGCGTGCTAGGAATGTGACAGATAAGCTTCAAATGAAAACATAAGCAGACAGTCAGTACAGACAAGAAATACTATAAACCAATTCATGAAAAGAGTAAACGCGCTCAAGAGATTTAATGAAGCTATGACACGAGGGGACATATGCATTACTCGCTAAGCAGGAAAGGCTACATAAGTGCATTCCTTTTAACGATCGCGCGCACATATTGCACTAACACAGAATACACAATAAGCACTAAACATATGTGTTCATGGACATGTTTATGCTCACACTACCGATAACTTTCTATTAGTGTTAAAGATCCGCATTGCGTTGAATTCTGTTTTTGCTCTTTTCAAATATTTTAGGGTCGAATAAGAACCTTTTATGAATAGTCTCTACATATTGACTTGTATCCATCTACGATTTTCTCCGCAAAGAGGTAGCAAGTATACGCTGAAATCAGCATCACAAGGGTATCCATAATAAGTGAAAATTCTCGGGGGCTGTTCATTCCACGGCTCGTAACATGGCCAGTTTCGTGCGATCACGGTGAGGGCCTGGGAACACCCAAGCAAAGACTCAGCTGTGTGTGTGTGGTAATTTTGCCACCTCTGACGGTACCACCACTTATCGACGTAGCCGTAACGGCTACGTCGATAAGTGTTTGTTAAGTCACCATTTCAAACTTGTGTTGATGTAGGTGAAGTATCAGCAAACCGATGTAACCGTCTATAGCGCCCGCAAGATCTTGCACGTCGCGCCAGGTAATGTGAGGCGCGATGGAGAGTGTAGGCACCGGTGACGTCACTCTAATGTTAAGCGAAAATGACGCTAAATCGCGGCGTTCCCTAGCTATTAACTTCTTCTCGGGCCCCTTGCTGGCCCTCCGTCCGTTTAGGCCTTGACCTGGTCCCAGGCAGTTGTCCATACTCTGTGGAGTCGCCGTGGTCCACGAACTGGCCTGGTCACGGAGGCAGGCGAACAATAATATTAACACACCCACCGAGGCCCAGAGGCCCAGGAACCGGCGCGGTGGCGTATGACGCAGGTGGACCTCATTGCGCAGTCAAGGGCCGTGCGACGAAGATGGGAACCAAGCGCTCGTATCAGCAAGGCTGGTGTTTTTTTAGGTGGCTTTAAGGGAACAGTGGTTTCCTTCCTAGATCGCGCTGGTACATCACACCACATAGGCTTATTATCATGAAAATTCGATTCATGGCATCGGCAACGATGGTGAAGACTGTTCATGCTGTTCTGTTCAGCATGAGTGGTAGCCTGATACCTGACATTGGTTTGCCAAATAACGCGTCCCCGCTGGGTTGACTGGCACATCAAGCATGGGTTAATAAGGGGAGTAATTAAAGCACCTTGGATATATATTACACTTGAGAATGATGTTGCCAGGGAGGGATGGCAGAGGCGGTTCTCTCTAGTCCATTGCTGGGCTAGTGTTAAGGCATGTAAGCTATCAGCATATCTCACATACTTGTCCAAAGGTGTGGTTGCTCAAATAACATTCCCTTCTATTTGGCTGTCCCGGGGCCAATTCGCGGCAGCGGTGACGCTTATTATTTTTGGTAAACGCCAATCATAGTACGAACGTTATTTCGTCTACCGTAACTCCGGCGGGATGTATTTCATGATGAAGAAACGGTCTCTCACATCCTCTCATTCTTGCCTCTGAATTCGTTTGATGCCATAATTTCCCTTCTCTATCTATCTCCTCTGCTGCTAGCAGTTGTCATATTATAATCGAGCCATCCCTACAGCTCCGTTTTGGTGGACAGGGCCAAGTCTAGGACATATGTACGGTGATGGGACTGGCAGGCGTGGTCACCTATTCTGGGAGAAAATTTTCCAAATTTTCCAACAAAATTTTATTCGAAACCATAAATTAAGCACAAATGTAAGAAAAAACTTACCTAAGCTTGCCTACCTCGTCCTACTAGATTCTCGACCAGCCTGTGTATAAATCATAGGGGCCTTCTGGCAGATAGTAGCTGTAAGGTCGGCAAATAGACTAGAAAATCGAGAAGAACACACCTTTGTCAAGCGCAATAACTTCAGAAAATAAATATTACTGCAATACCAATTGTTATTTTAGGCCCTTACTAGCTTGCTACATAGAGATTCAATTATTATTTCGAAAAACACCTTTTGATTGAGTCATCATTCTAGAAAGACGACTATTTCCGCGCTGCAACCACAGCATGAGTCCGTGTCATCCCGCGGCTCACTTCACGTGCCTTTTTGCGTAGGAAGCCTTCATCCCGGATAAATTCGCTAAATTAGGAGTGCTATACTGCTATAGCCAAGGCCGTATATAAACGCCATAGCTAATAGCTATGTGTGGAAGATGGGTTGGTTGGCGTGGGAGATGAGTTGGAAACTGCAGCTTCTAGCCACCTATATTATAAAGTATTATCGATGCGCCTATGTTATGAAATATCATCGATATGAGATGTGAAGTATTATCATTATCGATGTTTTGTATGATAATGTTGCCTTGCCTACCTAGTCTCAGGGGCCAAGCGCCGCCCCTGATAAATGCATCAAACTAGGATATACAAATGCCAAATACTTTGTGAAAATGAAATAACGCCAGCATACAGCAGCAAGCACGCAAACCGCAAAACTCCGCTAGCACTTTGAGGTTATTTCCGGCAGCAGCTGACTGTCAGGGACCGCTAGTGAGAAAGTGAGTTTTGACATGGCAAGAATACAATAACAGTAGGTACATTTATCTACAATTATTGGGCAAAATATTAATTTATTCATTAATTTATCAATACATCAATAACAAATTGTTTGTGACGTCAAATCACCCTGACATACTAGCGGTCCCGCTAGGCCAGCTGCTGCCAAAATTCAGTTGTTAGTGAATAGTGGCGGCGATACTCCGACGCAGAAGACGCAGGCGATTAGAAATTGTGCGCCTGAATGCAAATTGTGTTACAGTACAGCTGACTAATTTTGTTTTATCATTTAAATAGTATTTTTGTCAATATTCAAAGTAATATTTATACATCGGTTAAGTTTAAATATTATTTGTATTTCACCTGACAATTTGTTTTTATTAAATATTACTCGAAATATTTCCCGATGAGGCTACCATATCCTACTGTATGGTTGAAAATATAGAATAATGACAAGATATTCTTAAAAGCAAACCAGAACCAGTTGATATGGTAGCATAGTCAGTATGTTCTAGTATGAACCAGGCTGACGTATACCATTGCAGTTGCAAAACTTGATCTTACTCATTGATATATACTTTGGATCTCATTGTGGTTATTTTTAAGCAATAAATGTAAACTACAGATCCCCTTCAAATGGCGTGCGCCGATGCCAATAACTTCTTTATCTTGGAAGAATATGTTTATTGATTTTGTTTACATTATCAATATTGCCTACAAAACTGTCTTTAACATTACAAAACGGTGTCTTAGTTAACCCGCGAGTTACTGGGGGGGGGCTATTTATAGCCCCCCCTCCCGTTATTCTGCAATATTTCCTAAACCAACGTAGGTATCGTGCCCAAACTTTCAGTACCTTGTCCCAGATCAATTTGACACATGGTGCCTGATGGAAAAAGACGAGGCTATGATAGGTCAACCGGAAATGGACGTCAGAGTGACGTCATGTTCTGCGTTTTTTGTTGAAAAATGAGGGTTTGCGGGAAACGCTTCCAAAAGTACAGTTTTAAAGGTAAACTCAATCTCAAAACACGAAACGACAGGTAATTAAGTTGGCTATCAGACTGCTATCTCGGATTAAAAAAAAAAAAATGAAATGCAAAATTTGAGAAATCCAAAGAACATTTTGTTTTTTCAAAAAATTTCAAAAAAAAAAGTTCGGAATGTCACCAAAACCGGATATATGTAATGCAGGTGATCCCAATGAATGTCGTTATGTAGAAAAGTTTGAAGCCAATATCGGTCAAAAAGACTGAATGACAGTCCTTTCAAAAGACAAAATTAGACCACCTACGTATAACAAGAAGCAAAAAGTTGGTATTTCCGTTTTTGCTTTTTCTCAATATTTGTATAAAAACAAAAACATGTTCTAAAGTCATTTTTTCGCGGTTTCTAAATCGATAAACGAACCATAAACACGTGTTACAACTCCTAATGACACGTAATATTCAATTGACCTCCGTGACTCGGATGACCTTGACCTGACCCAAGTTCAAAATTGCTTATAATGGTAATTAGAAGTGCAATACACGAATCATACTTGATTTACCAGTTATTATGTCATTAAAATTGAATTTTTGAGCGACAATGTGCCGACCACCGGACTTGATGGCACGGTCAAACATTTTTATTTGACGGTGACCTGGCTGACGTCATCGGACTCGAGGAAACAATTATTAGGTTTCCCTCTACAAATTTGATAGGGCTATCGAAAATGCCGTTCGAATTTTAAGATCGGACAGTAGTTTCGAGATCAGAGGGGCATAAATAGCCCCCCCCCAGTAACTCGCGTTATGAAATATACCCCAGTAACGCGCGGGTTAAGTGCGGACATCGAGAGTGTTAACAAAATGTGTTTAAAAGCACCACTGAATGGACTAGTTGCAGGTTGTTTGGTTAGTATTTTGGTAGAGTAAGTTGTTGACTGATATTGTTTGGTAGAGAAAGTTGTTGACCGGGGGTAGGGAGCGCGTCATCAGCCCATCTTCAACTGTACACAGGGGAGTCGTCGACAATTTTTTAATGGGGAGTTGGTAATCGGTTTAAATGACGAAAAAGTTGTACTCCCACTTTCTGCGTGTATTTAACCCTATTCCCTGCGGGCGGCCAGAATTACGTTAACCTGCGGGGAGGGGCAGATTCTGCCCCCCCCCCCAGAGATCTCGAGAACCCGCTTCGGCACCGATATCAATGGGACGAACACCATGTCGATTTGTACGTAGAACAAATCTTTTCTTTTTTGGACACCAAAATTGCTTTTTTGTTCAAAAATGGGTTGGGCCAGGGGGGCCAAAAAATACGACAATTTGGGGTGTTGTTTTTGAAAGGTCATCTGTGGCCATGGTGTTTCGACGATATTTCATGCAAGAAACGTTTTTGAGCTTTCAATGTCATTTGCCCTTCCAATGGTGAAAGGGACAAGTACACAAATGAAAAATTCATAGGCGTACTCAGGGATAAAAAATGGGGGATTTTGAGATACCAAATATTGTGCTTTTCCTTAGTGTTGGGACTGGGAACATCACATGTGGGCTTTGTTGCGTAATTTGCTAGATGTAACAAATTGTGCATGGCGGATTCAGCGTAAACAACGGTTGGGGGGCATCATGTGCGGGAGCGCCTTTATCATTCTTTGACTTATTCGAAGTTTCGGCCTAAATTTGACTGGAGAATATTCGCCTCCCATTTTATGTACCTGAGTTCGCCTCTGCCCCAAATATGTATAATCCAATTATGGTATGATGGTAAAAAGCATCGACTTTAGTTATCTGACGCTTTTATCCACCGCAAACTACGAAGGAAGTATTGCGCCGCACACCCGCATTCGGATAACGGACCTTCCCCAAAACATGCACCCTGGAGCCGCCTCTGCTGGGCCCGATTTTTTTCAAAATTTTTCACAGGAACACGCGTCTTTTCATATTTAGGAAAAGTTCGCGGAAAGTTTCAAGACGATAGACTTAACGGATTCAGAAGCGGCGGGCCGAAAAACTCCGAGAGGGGCAGAATCTGCCCCGCAAGGGAATAGGGTTAAACCCCTTTCAGCATTTTCATATATGTATTTTTCATGTTATATTGTTATTATCTTGCCGTTTTCATTGATAATTATTTTGCACGAAACGTTTATAAAACATTTTTAGAATGTTTTTTTAGTTAGTAGATCGTTTCGCGATGAACTATTGCGAGAAATTGTTTTAACCCTCGTTCTTACGCGCCCGTAGGGCGAGGGTTAAAACAATAGTTTTTTTTTTCTCGCAAATTAGTCCATCGTGGAAACGGCTACTGCTGAAACATTTTAAAAACCATTTAAAATGTTTCAAAACATTTCTCGCAAATAATCCATCGGTTTTAAAACGGCTTTTATGTATATGTTATTTAGCGCCGAAAAGGCATTTATTTTTGTCATGGATTTTCCTTGATAAACTCCAGGAAATATAGGCCAGGTTAAAGGATAAGTTGGCCTGTTAGGATAATAAGCTTTAAAGTGATTAATTAATCAGCGTTACGTCGAACCGAAAACGATGACGATGGGTCCGTTATGACGATGGTCACTGATGTGACGCCGCGAAGCGGCGTGAAAATTTTGATTTTAGGTCGTGGAAATGCAATTTTATATTGAAACCAGACCGTGAGTGAAGCCAAGCCTCAGATGACCTATTTTTCTGGTTGCACATCTCGATATGATGTAATGTATTGTTCCCTAGGGCCAGCAATTACCACCAGGGGGAGCGTCTAGTCAATATCTTCACTTAATGCAATTGTTTGCATTAAGTGCATTGTTTGCTTGCAAATTAATGCACTTAATTGTTTGCAAATTAATGCAAATTCACTTAATGCAATTGTTTTTATAAACAATTGCACAATTTGGTGTCATGTCACGAAGCGGCGCGAAATTTCTTCGTTTTTGACTGTGGATAGCTGGATTTTGACTGCTGCAAAGACAATTCTTACGATGAATTTTTTAGAGGCCGACCGTTTGTCCGACCGTTTTTTTAGGGGGAGGCGGGACAAATAATAGTTTCAGGAGCTTTGGGGGGCCGGGGCAAGGCCCCTTTCGCCCCTTGATCCGCCTTGTCTATATCGATTTCATTGAGATATGGTATGAAGTATAATTGATGCAGCATAAGGTAAGGCAAGTTTCACTTCGATATATTAGCCGTTTTCACGATGGATTATTTTGCGCTTAATGTTTTAAACAATTTAAAATGTATTAAAACATTTCGCGCAAAAATAATCTATCGTGAAAACGGCTATTGTATATAGTCTTTATTGTTCAAGTTATTTAGAAAATCCGTGCGGGGCAGATTCCCCCTCCCCCAGCAGGCTGACTATCGCTTTTTTACAGCCACTGGAGGAGCGCTCGGGGGCATACTTGCATTAAATGACCCCAATGCTCCTGTAGAAGGGGGAATTTCCCCCTTGATTAACTAGTGGCCATGGGTACCTATTGGTCATGAGGTGCGGCAAGGTGCTGAAAAATTGTAGTGTCGCGCAAAATAACTCATCATTGCAACACACCTAAACCTTGTTTTACAATGCTCTGATTTAGGGGCACCACCCTCCATGGTTTTTTAAGGCAACCTTTTAATGAGTTTGGGGCGCCCTGTTTAGATTTGGGGTGCACCTCTTCGTGTTTAAGGGTGCACTTCCGAATTTCGGGGCGCCCTTCCGAAGCATGGGGTGCTTTTTGGGCATCGGGACTCCCTCCCCGGAATTTGGAGCGCCCTCCATGGGAATGGGGGCGCCCTCTATGGGTTTTGTTTTGGGGCACCCTCCTCAGATTTGGGCGCCCTCCTCAGATTTGGTGTGCATACCTAATGGCGTTCGATGGCGCGCTTCCGAGTTTTGAGGACGCCCTTCCGAAGTTATGCAGTTCAGAATGCATTTATGGGCATCGGAGTGCACTTTTCAGGAAAAGGGACGCTCTCCATGGTTTTTGGGGCGCTCGCCATAGGTTTTTGGGCGCCCTACATGGGTTTGGGGGCGCCCACCATGGGTTTTGGTGCGCCCTCCATGGGTTTGGGGGCGCCCTCCATGGGTTTGAATGCGTCCTCCATTGATTTGGGGACGCCCTCCATGGGTTTGGGGGTGCCTGTGGCGTCCAGATTGCGCCTTCGGCGCAAAACTAGTGTCCCTGCGCCTTCGGCGCAGGGGCGCCAATTTTCATTGAGGGGGCTGCCAGCCCCGTTGCCCCCCTCTGGATCCACCCCTGTCTAGTGTCCATATGTACCTACTTACAAACACCTAATACCTCATGAACATATTTTGTAAACATATCACGTCACCAATTATCGCATAGGGATACCAAAATACCAAAAATTAATGATAAGTTGTTAGATGTTACACCAGTGCATATCCAGATATCTAGATAGAAATTAAATATTAAAAAGGGCTCTAGGCACCGATCAAATTCCCTGTGCGAGTTTTATCATAACAAGCGCCATACATTTTCGTTTAGCATTAGCCTATCTTCATCATACAAAATAGCGCAGGATCTGAAATATGCATTGAGAGAAATTCGTTCATACCAGTTGGTTCCTTCAAAAGCTTTTGCCGAAAGGTGGGA
>VOPJ01011892.1:0-21821 GCA_014673585.1 Semibalanus balanoides | reverse complement strand
TCTGTAGCCGTGTCAACTCGGGCCGCTGGCACAAGTTTGACGACCAAGAGGTGCACCAGCTGAACAGCAGCGCCGTGCAGAGCCCGGCCGGCTACATTCTCTTCTACTCGAACTCGGTCATCGACGGCCGGGTTTAGCGAGCAGCGTGTCTGTCACTGGTCAAAGACACATGTTTTCAGGGACCTATCATGGTTTTTCATGTATGTGTGTGTGTTTGCTGCTGTGTGCGTGTGTGTGCTGTGTGTGTGTCTGTGTGTTTGTGCGATTTTCATTCTACCGCATTTTCTTATAATAAACTTACATATTTGAGCAGCCAAAATGCCTCCTGTTCGGTATTGGATTGTTTTTGGTCAGGAAATTTTGGGAAAATGACAACTACTGACTGCTAAGCTTAGTAACTCTGAAGTAATTTATTACAGCCTAGTCGTTAAAATTTGTCATTTATATCTAGATGAGGGACATCTACCGTCTACGCATGATAAGAAGAAAAATCAGCCGCTTATAAACAACCAAGCAGTTAGCATTCACAACTTTTGCGATATCTCGTACTGTATTGATCTCGTACTCGTACCGTATCTGTGTAGGGAACTAAGTGAAAGAAAAACTAACCAAGGGCAAACATATATTAGCCGTTTTCACGAATGATTTTTTACCGGATAATTAGAGCGTTTTGGGGATTTGGGGAAATGGGGGTGTCAGGTTATTAAGGAGAGTTTCGGAAGCTGATTTTTTACATTTTGAATTAAGGACATTTGGACCTAACACCGTGTCACGTAGTCATATCTCAAACACTAGCACTGGCCAGAACCCTCCTCCATTTAATCCAAAACGCCCATCGCCCCAATTCCCCAAAACCCCAATTACCGGTAATTAAAATTCCTCGTAAAAGCGGCTATTTGTTTGGAACCGCCGCCCCCTCCCCCTAAAAAAAGAGGCCCAAACAAAGGCAAAAGTATTCTCTCAAAATAAAAAGGGCCCGGCGACGCTCCCCAAATGATATCAAGGGCTGACCAAAATAAATGGACCCAGGGGCCGTGCTCCCCCAGACACCCATCCCCAAAGACCGACGGTGTCACTTCTGGGCTGCGAGGACCCTCTGTTGGCATGAAGGGCCCTCTATCAGCTTAAGGACCCCGCCGTCGGTCTGAGGGGGCACCGGTCGGACTGATGAACACTCTGTTGGCCTGAAAGGGCCCTTATGTCGGCCTCAGTGGCACTTTGTCGAGCTGAATTGCCCTCTATCGATCTAAGGACGCCCCCAGGAACAGCTAGAAGGACCCTCTGGAACAGCTAGAGAGGAAAATCGGGACAGCTTGAAGCGCTCTCTGTCGGCCGCAGGGGCCCTCTGTCGGACTGAGGGGTCCTATGTCGGCCTTGAGGGATCCTCCGTCGGCCTGAGAGGGCCCTAGGCCAGTCCAAGGGCCCTCGGCCAGTTCGATGGACCATAAGCCACTTTGAGGAGGCAGTCGGTCCGCTCGAAGGGGACCTCGGCCAGCTTGAGGGGCTCTTTGCTAACTCCAGGGACCCTCGGCTAGCTCGAGGGGCCTAAGGCCAAGCTCTTAGGGGCCCTGAGCTCATTGAGGGGGCCCTGAGCCTCAGTTAAGGTTTGCTTTGTCCAGTAAAGGGGCCCTCAGCACCTTGAGGGACCCTACGCCAGCTTGAGAGAGTCCTCGGGCAGCTTGAGGGGCCCTTGGCCAGCTTGAGGGTCCTCAGGCAGCTTGCTCGAGGGGGCCCTCAGCCACCTTGAAGGGGGCTTCGGCCAGCTCCGGGGGCCCTCGGCCATGCTCTAGAGGAGCCCTGAACATTCTTGAGTAGGGGAGCGCCCCCCGGTAGCTCTAAGGGGCCTTGGGTCAGCCTTATAAGGGTGGCGGCCCATCCTGCGTGACCGGTTTGTAGGAGAAAGAGCGCGCGTTGCGGCTGCACGATATGGCAGGGGCCCGTCGGGTGGCGCTTCACGGGGACCTCTCCATTACTTAGTCTCGAGGTGGCGCCCCTGCAGCCACCATTGCGAGCCCCAGTCTACAGCAATACCTTAGCGGGGGTCCTTTCCACGCCTTAGTGGGAGCCCTTCAGTAACCACATTGAGAGGCCTCGCCAAGGCTTACGGTCTGCTCGGTCTAGCTTCAGAGCGCCTTCAACAGCTTGAGGGGGGTCCTCGCCACCTTGGAAGGGGTCTCGATTCGGGTTGAGGGGCTCGGCTAGCTTCGAGGGGGTCCTCAGTCAACTTAATGGGGCCCTTGGCCAGTCTAGGGGCCCTCAGCCACATTTATGGTACCCTTGGCCCAGCTCGAGGGGGCCCTCAGCCGCTACGGGGGGTTCCTAGGACCCATAGGACCCCCGTTGGCTACGCCCTGCTAGTAGGTACCCGTAGTTCCGGTAATTTTTCGTGCTTTTTTGGTAATTGAGTCTAGGAACCACTGCTTCTCCATATATTGTTTTGCATCAATTGAACTTTATGAATTCATATACATTTTATCTGCTTCTTAAAATTTGCGAAATTTTTCCACGTTAGGTTTCTTTGGCATAATCATCATGACGATATACAGGGCCTAACGGGTACTTACCGACGTCGGAAGTATTCCGGTTTAGTACCGGTAATATGTGTTTATTAATTTGATTATGCAAGAAAAACTACGGGAAATTTCGCATTGTAAGAGAGTATTGTACATTAGTTTATAAAGTTCCAAGTGATACCAAAAATCAATGTCCTAGGATTGGGAGTTTTCGGTGTAAAGCAACACCCTACAAGGAATATTATTCCACTCCTTTTGCCCTATTTGAAGGGTTATTTTCCACTCTTTTTCACTTTTGAGACTATTTTTCAATCCTTTATTTTAATATGTGGAAAGTCATACGATTCATCAAGTTTTGTATGATAGCAAGACGTGCAAATTCTTGAAAAGGATCTTTATTAGGTCAAATTTTCCACTCTTCTTGCTGATTTTCAGTCTGAATTTTCCACTCTGCACCCTGGCTCTAAAGAAACCCTAGGGCACTGCCAAAAATATCTGGGAAAAGCCGTGTTCCTAGACTCAATTCTCAAAACGCACGAAATATTGCCGGGTACCACCGGGTAAAAGTAAATCCTTCGTGAAAACGGCTTTAATCGACCCTCGGCTGCACGTTAAACGGCACTTCTCGGTGTGTGGTTTTTTGAACTTTTTTAATTGACAAGGTCAAACCGTCATAGATATCAAGTAGGTGTTTTTGGCGAATGCTAGTGCATCACCTGGGTCACATTTCGACATGCTTTTGTATTTGTGAAATTATTTCTGTACACCAGTTATGCGCTGTGCCTAAACTGCGTACCGGCGGCTGAGCCCTTAAATGACCTTAGGTCAAATGGTGACCTTCATAGGTCAGATCAATGTTGGAAACGTAAAAACGATTGTGTGTGAGTATTTTAGCGTTAGGTTGATTCCTTTAGCTCTACTGGGTAGGCCACAATGTGCTGTGCAAATGTTAACTTTGTGACCTTGCTTGACCTCTGGAGGTCAAATCACTGGGAGTGACACCGAATGCTGCTGGGTGTGGACTAGTGAAGCCTTTGTGGATATTCGCTGCAAATTTCAGCTCGATCAGAGGTGTACCGAACCTGGGCTGAACCTGGGCTGTCTTGATGGACATCTTTCATGTATATGTAACATCAGCGAATCAAGCGAATACCTTTCATCAGCGAATAAGAGGCATTCGGTAACACACGAAACTTAAAAGCTTCTATTTCAATTTGTGTTTGTGGAGTATTTTTTGTATTTAATTTATTACACCCACTCCACATCAATTATTTTCGCGGATCCCAGATGAGTCTTTAACAGGTCAGAAGGGCGTTTGAAAGGTCGGAGGGGCCCCTTAGACGACCTGGAGGGACTCTGTGCCCTTGAACAGTAATAATGCAATTTTCCAGGGAATACAACTCAAAATTTTCGCGCCGCTTCGCGGAGGAATACAACTACAAATGATATTATATGCGGGTAAAATCGTGCCGTTTCTCAGCGCATTTAAGTGTATGTTCCTATTATTCAAATTATGTTAATGTTGAGTAACTGGAGCCTTTTCGAAAATAGCACGCGCTATACGCAATATATTACTTGAGATACTGGAGCGGCCAAGAGTGACGCACTCTGGTTCAGCATTGCGTGAATGATGGTCAAATAATGTCAATTTTTGTACGTCGACAAAGTGGCTGGTGTCTTCTTGAAAATAGCGCGCGCAAAACAAGTTAATCTACTAATATCTTAGCCATAATACTTGACTTCAGTTAATCAGTTTTTGCCCAAGGCAACACAATGTTTTATTCATATTTGACCAACATTCACTCAATGCTACACCAGTGTGCATCACTCTTGGACGCTCCAGTATCTCAAGCAGAGACTATCATGGGTGCCCAAACCCCAAGCCCAACCCAGCCGAAACCCATGAACACCAAGCCCAGACCCCAGACCAGACCCATTCAAATTTCATATAACTGATAAGCCATTGCCCAATGGGGCCCATTTCAGATAAGGCAGTAATTTATTTTCACAAATTCGCAACCATTACCCTAGCATTGTTGACTTTATAATATTACGGAGAAATAATATTATGCACCTGTGTGTTGCTGTGATTTGAACTTTATCGAAAACTTTGCCGGGTCAACATTTCTATTGGATCAGGACCTTAGGATCAGAATGGTTAACAAATTTACTGCCCTATTATTACCTCAATTTATTGCTTTTCAATAATTGCCTAAGGTTCTATGTTTAAGTGTCCTATTCATATTAAAAACATATTTACCTGGTAAACATCTGGTTGTCAAATACAAAAATAACTCTAAGCGACATTCTTCCAAAATTGACATACCCATGCCCGCCCAGTACCCATGAAAAGTCAAAAAATGCATACCCAGCCCAGGCATTTGGAAGAATTGAGTAGGCACCCATGGGTGCACCCAGCCTATGATAGTCCCTGATCTCAAGTAATAACTTGCGTATAGCGCGTGCTATTTTCGAAACGGCTCCAGTTACTCAACATTCAACTTACAATAATTTGACTATAGTTTCCTATATGACTGGGCAAAGGAGTTCGCTTTTTGATTTTTTTTCATACATGCAGCATTGCACGTCTAAATGGGGAAAGCCAGGCATTAAAATAGCACGTGCATTATACCACACTTTTGGAGTATGAGAGAAATAGCGTTTAAACCGCGCCGTTACTGGGGGGGGGGCTATTTATAGCCCCCCTCCTCCCGTTATTCTGCAATATCTCCTAAACCAACGTAGGTATCGTGACCAAAATTTCCGTACCTTGTCCGATTTGATGTGACAACATGCTGGCCTGATGGAAAAAGACAGGCCCCTATGATAGGCATATCCGGAAACGACGTCAGAGTGACGTCATGTTCCCTGCGGTTTTTGGTTGAAAACAATGAGGGTTGCGGGAAACGCTGGCCAAAGGTACAGTTTTAAAGATAAACTCAATCGTCAAACACCAAACGACAGGTAATAAGTTAAGATATCAGACTGCTATCTCGTATTGTTCAAAAAAATTGAAATTCAAAATTTTGAGAATTCCAAAGACTTTTTTTGGTTTTTTGAAAATTTTCAAAAAAAAGTTCGAATTTTCAAAAAACCGGAATATATGTAATTTAGTTGATCCCAATGAATGTTTGTAAAAAGTTTGAAGTCAATATCTTAAAAATGACTGAGTGAACAGCCTTTCAAGACAAAATTAGACACTTTACTGTATAACAATAAGCAAAAAAAGTGCATTTCCGTTTTTTGCTTTTTCTTCAATTTGGTATGTTAAAAAAACATGTTCCTAAAGTCATTTTTTCGCGTTCTTACACCGATAACGAACCCATAAACCATGTGTTACAACTCCTAATGAACGTATTCTTCAATTTGACCTTCTTGACCTCGGATGACCTTGACCTGACCAAGGACAAAATTAGCTTTTAATGGTATTAAAGTGTCAGATTACACGAAAACATACCGATTTACCAACTATTAATGCGTTAAAAACTGATTTTGTGAGCGACAATGCCGCCACGGACTTTGATGGCACGGTCAAACAATTGTATTTGACGTTACCGGACGTCATCGTGACTGAGGATATACAATATTAGGTTTTCCTTCGACAAAATTTGATAGGGCTATCGAATGCCGTTCGAATTGTAAGATCGGTTTAGTAGTTTCGGAGATCAGATGGGGGGGGGGCTATAAATAACTCGCGTTATGAAAATATACCCCCAAAAGTAACGGCGCGGGTTAAAGAATTTTCCAGAGGTGTGGTATAACATGGTTGTCCCGCCCGTTGCTAGGTTGTCCCGCCCTCTGCTAAATCTATGACGTAGGTATGACGTCATTTGATGACGTTAAGAGCATTATGGGTAATGCTTCCTTCCTGATTATAGGAGTGATCCTGTTTCCATTTCACTATGCTTATGGTTTCACCCACCGCTGATACAAAGTTTTCGATATCGTGATTTATTTCGTGTCTAATAATCACAAAACACACACAAACCAAGGACGCATGCACCTATTACAAGAACGTATGCACCATATTACACCGTATGCACCTATTACATCTATTAACAAGATGTACCTATTTACAAGATGCACCTATTACAAAATGCACGTATTACATGAATGCACTTATTACTATTACATTTGTACCTATAACAATAACCTGCGAAACGTAGGTAGGTATGCACCTGTTTTGGGGTCCAAATCCACGATCATCTTGTCTTCTAATCCTTTTTTGCCTCCTCTTTGAGCTTTGCAATCTAGAAGGCTGTCTTCCTCTTTGTCTCCTTGTTCTTGGTTTCATGTATCTCTTCAAGCGACTTTTTCATCACGGTTTCAAGGTTGTCATCCTCCGCATCTTTTCCCATAAAACTTTCAAACAAGATTTTAGAAGGCTTGAAAACATTCTGGTTCAGACATGATTTGCTTTTGATGCTAAGCACGGTTAGATGTGGCTAAGCCGCCTAAGCATGTATGGGAAATAACCTTCCTACCTGGGCTTGGGAAAATTTAAAATGATCTCACCACTTTAGCCAATAATAATTTCTTTAGGACCTGTCGGTCGTTGGTATGATTTTCCACCTCCGACCTTCGTCTCGGGCGGAAAAATCCAACAACGACTCGGTCTTAAAATAATTATTTTTTTTCGGCCCCCGTGTGGTATTATTATACCCATAATGGCCGAGCAATGTAAAAAGCATTAGGCGTGGGGTGTGGGTTATTTCCGCATACCCGCACTGCATACCGCAGCTGGCGACATATGGTAAAGAACTTACTGAGACTTTAAGACTTTACTTAAAAGACTCTGCTGTGGTAAATGTAGATATTTGGTGACTCGGCGTTTTTTCAAAATTAACTGCACTCGCTTCGCTCGTGCAGTAATTAAAAAAACGCCTCGATCACAAACATCTACATACCAGCATCGTTCAGTAATGCTTAATACCACACTTTTAAACGTACAATCACTTTTTAAGAGTTCCGCACAATACCTAATACGACGCATTGACGAAAATGCATGCAAATGCATTATTGCATATACGAATCAGAATTTTTGCGCCGCTCCGGGTCGAAATTATTTTAAGAGATTCAGGTCTTGAGCCTAAAAATATTCGAAGTTAGTATAACTGATTCCAAATGGGTGTCGAAGGCCCCAAAGTTGATATGGCAGTTTGCGAACTCCAGCTCCTAAAAGTTCGTATGGCGCATTCCATACATGTCATACTGCATTCTTCATCCTTGTAACGTGTCTTTTTATCCGTTTTCGTTGGCCCTTTCATCGCATGGGACCAGTCCCTTTTAACGCTCGGGAAGGGGGTCCTTTCGAGGCGCCGACCCCCCCCCCCTGGACGAAGTCCTGACTACGTCCCTGTGTATAGTTAACCTACAGTATGGTTTGTTGCTGCGTGACTGATTTTGGAATGTAGACCCGCGCAGCTGCTAACATGAAGGCGTATTTTTAGAACGAAGGCATGCGAGAAGCAGAGATAGAAAACAAAACATATACCTGGCACATTAAGTTATAGCCTGGTTAGGATAATCATGGATTGGGCTAGGGTAGGCATTTCATTATTTTTTACTCGGTAACCTCGGCAGGACATCGAATGCGGTCACCGAAATTCCATGTCTTCAGTTGCCAGTGAGGACGACAAAACAACAATATGTTTTAGCTTTGAGCCTAATTTGACCTTTAGAAAATCTGGTAGGGTTGTGCTCGAGTCATATTTGTTCTCTCTCACCACGTTTCTGACCTGCGGGAGAGGCTGGGCTGGCTCCAGGCGCGTCAACTGTCAGAGTTGTGCGTTCTATGTGTAACGCACAAGGTGTTCTGACCTGCGGAAGGTGGGCTGCTCCAGGCGCGTCAACTGTCAGAGTTGTGCGTTCTATGTGTCCACGCACAAGGTTCGTTGAAAGTGCGGGGCCAGCAGCGCTGGCATCGTCCTCCAAGCTGATAGTGTCATGCCAGAGCGACGAGCACACGGCATACAGTCTGCTTCATGTTCCCCGATCTAGGACGGAGGCCGGGAAGAGACGTTTCTCCTGTCGTGCTCCCAGCTTGTACAATAGTATGCCGACTGGACTCTCGGAGCTGGGACCGCGGAGCTTCGGCCGAGTACTACAGCGCCAACTTTTAGCCGCTGCGGCTGCAGAGAGGGTGACTGTCGCATGACTGCTCTGGCATGCCGGTGTGTACTGAGTGGAATGACACACACAGGCCCTTCATTGTTTGTCATGTCACGATGTGTTTCAAATAGCGAATGCGAGTGTCAGTTGTCCACTCCCCTTGTGTTTCTCATTTTGACTCGGGGCTTAATAGCCACTACTGTAGTGGATAACCCCACGACCGTGAATATACGAATATATATATTTTTTCGACTGACTCGACTCTCACTCCTTTCCAAAAGACTAAGACTCAACTCTGACTCAAGCGTTTGGAAACAAGTTTTGACTCGACTCGACTCTGACTCGACTCATTCCGACTTTGACTTTACGTCTGACTCAGCTCTGACTCGAGGAAAAATGAGTCGACTCAAAGTTGAGTCGACTCATTTTTGACTCAAACAACAACACCGACAATTATTAACGGGGAAGGGGAGGGTGCGGTCGGAAATATTTTTAAGTCCATTATTTACCTGTAATGTCATAGATACAGTGTTAAATTGGTAAAATCTCGACATATCTGCAGCTTCCAATCATTCACTTGGCCTGCGATAATGAGTCGACTCAACTTTGATTCCGGTGACTCAACTCTTGACTCAAACGAAAATATATGTCTCAACTCTACTCGACTCACATAAGTCAGAGTTGAGTCAAATTTGAATAACGACTCATGATTCGAGCACAACCCTGACCTCTGGTGACCTCAATATTGACCTGACCTAAAAAGGACCGAAATGCTTTCGATAGGGATTGTCTCAAACAGCCTGGCGCCGTTTTGTTTCGCTTGTCGCTAAGATGTGTGGGTTTCGAGATCATAACGCCGCCGCCCCGCTGGGTGTATCCAGCCGAACCCGCGCCCGCGCCTGGCGGCGGGAGATTCATACCCCCTCGTTATCGTCTGAGACCCATAACCGTAGCGAGACGCACAATACGGCAACGAAAAGGTTCTCATTGATACGCCCACCCAAACATATGTGAAATTTTCGAAATAAGGTCACATGTCAGGTCAAGTTTCAGGGTAAAGGCAAAATCGAAATATTTTAGTTTTTTGGGCCACATTTTCTATCCAAGGCCTTATATTCTGACTATTTGAGCCACAAAGTGCCTCAAAGGTATAATGAACTCCTGCATTAAGCAAAAGTAAAAATTTTAAGCTAAGGTCAAGGCTAATATCGGGTCACAAAAGGTCACGGTTGGCAAGAGGTCTACGAAAGTCATGCGACATATGTTTTATGGGTTGTTTTACATGCGTAATTCGAAAGTAGAAGCCATTTTGACAACCTGACACCATAAAAGGTCACAGTCAGGCCATATGAGGTCAAATTGTGAAATTGAATTTTTAAACAAAAAATATATTTTAATAGTCCAGTTTTGTCTCAGAAAAAGAGCTGTGGTATTTATTTGTCTCTATCTGGTCAAAAAAGGTCAAAAAGGTTATTTGAACAAAATGACGTCATGAGTTACTTACACTTGGGTTACACACTGTTACACACTTACATAACTCAGTCAAAAATTCAGATATTGCTTTGAAATTTGGGTTGAGTTTTGATTAGTACTATTCTGTGTCTATTATTACACTGTATCTCTCGCGTTTTTAAAAATATTTTTGATTTTTTTTTTTTTTCTCTATAGGTCTCAAAACAACTCCAAATTTGGCAAATCGAGGGATTTCCCATTTAGACAATGCAATTGCCCGACCTTATAAAAAACCCAAAAAAACCAATGCTTCGAGAACTCCATTTTCTACGATTTTGTCCAACATTCATCGTTTTTCCACCAAAATGGAATGAATGACTCAATCAAAAGGTTCATATCTTTCGACAGTTTATTTTATCAATTTCATCGAAATTTTTTGGCAAGGAGATGCCTTCGAATGTGTATGTTAAGGATATAGGCTACTGCAAGTTTCACGTCGCTATCTATTCTGGTTTTTGAGCTATTGAGAAAATCCGGGAGGGGGGGCAGATTATGCCCCCTAGCGGGGCGCGGGCTAAGGGGGGCGAATCAGTTCGTGGTTAACGCGAATCACCGGCAGCGTCCGTGATTTCTTGAAACCATCACCAACAATGCAAGGTCAACAGTACCGTTGTGTGGACATAGTACTAGTTACTACTGTGTGGCCGCCAGACACCCAGCACCTAGTGCTTAGGATAGTTTAATTTACACTTATACTATACGAGTAATAACCCCATTAGTGTAGGTTAGTATAAATCGGACCATATCTTTTCGGGCATCTAATCTAATCGACAATATGATTCGGGCAACCGCGGTTGGCGCGGCGCGGCCTATATCTCGGGTCACGGTAGAGGTGCATGGCTGACCTCTTGGCGTATACTAGATGAAGGTCTTAGGTACCTAGGTGACGTCACAAATTTTGATGACGTCATTTTTTTTCATTTTTTATGGACGTCCAAACTTCGTGTTTTTTTCCGTAACTTTGTGATGTTTTTTTTGGGAATCGACCATATCGTCGGCCAGATGATATGGTCTGTTGATGTTTTTAGGCTAATCAACATATCTTCTGGGGCCATTTTAGCCCCCCTAATTGCCTTTTTGGCAAAAAATATCTTTTGACCGAAAAAGGCCTAAACCTACGCGTTTAAGGCCATTAAATTTTGTTCTGTCGCTATTAGTTCGTGAGATAGATGTTCACCCATTTTTATAACAGATATAGTCAATGTGATATACCGTTTCAATATAGGGAATTGACGGCTGAGTGTCTCGTGAGAAAGAAGCGGAGAAATCAGAGTCCTCGAACAAGGTCCGCTAGATTGCATTGAAGTGCTGCAGTAAGAACCCGTTTCCCTGCTACTTATGGATTAAGAAAACACTTAAAGTGGTGTATTTCTCTTAAAATGTCCGAACTAGAGAGCCCGTACACGCCGCACTAAGTCGTCCGTGTGAGGACAAAATTTCATGTCGCTATCGAACCAGACACGAAGTTCTTGACGGAAGCTGGAGCCAGTAATCGTGGAGCCGGAGTAAAGTAATGCGATCGGGGCGGCAGACGCCAGAGGTCATTTCGGCGGGTTCGAGCGCAATGAGCTGAGTTTCGCTGAGTTATTTTTAAGAAACCGTTGTTGCCGTACCAGTTTGATAAACAGTTAGTATTAGGAACAAACATCCGACAAACCGCGTTTCGACATAAAGTTTTCGTCAGTATCGTCAAAATTCACACAGATTTGCAAGATATGCCAAGGAACACATAGCAGTTTCATCGTCTTGATTCTAAATAAAATAATCATGGACACCATTTTATAGCCTACCGCTTGTACAAATCGTCTAGAAAAATAAATTAAGATTACGTGCATGTAAAATATGCATGACATTACCTACCTACCATCTGCTTCTACTTTAATTCGGAATGTTCCTGCCGCTGATTTTGCCCATTTCATAGAACCCAACCCTAATATTAATAGTTTATTACAATGGCAAATAATATGGCTGCTTCGGTGGCTTTCTATTTCCTCCTTCTTATTTTTGCAGCGAGCCAAACCTCCCCAGGCTCCACCCAGTTTGGTAATTGGTTGGTTGTTCTCTGCATGGGACTACAATGCGCGTTGGTGTGGACACATGACCTGTTTCGAATGTCCCTTTTATGTTCTTAAAATGCGTTGTTTCAAATACCCCTCCCAGTTTTCACCTACATATGACTTTATTACAAGACCCGCTATGGTAACTTTATCACACTACACTCTTGATCTTGAGTCTTTTCTTTGCTTCTTTTTTGTCATACATAACGCCACCCTTTTCCCAGCAACGTAAGATTGCTACTTTTAAAGCCCGTTGTTTCGAGCTGGCCGTAACAAGTCGTTCGGCCGGTTGTCGAAATCTGGTACTTCCGTTAATAGTATCCCGTACAGTCTTTTTTTCTTGCTTTCCTTCCCTATCGTAGGACTTTTTTCGAATCGTCTAAAAGCTTCTCTTGTTTTAGATGAGCAGAAGATCCCTTCGGATATTTCAGCTTATAAAAGACAAATTATATGCTCAATCTCTGCAAGTCCATACACCTATTCAATCGAGAACTCTTTACTACAAATGCGAAACGCTCTAAGAAAAAAACCCTATAACTACTCCCCGTTCCTGCTCTCCTGTGACCCGAGTAGAAATGCACTCCATTCCTGTGTCGTCGGTTGGAAATACTATTGCAATGTTCACCCTCCTCCTGATGTATGATTCTCGGTGTCAAGGAAACGATAAGTCCCTGTTATTATTCTTTTCGAGAGTGAACTTTGAATTTTGGAGTCGACTGAGTTTTAGGGGCGCCTAAGTTTATCTTCTAAAGTTACATGCTTTTTGGTACTACGATAAGTGAATGTCATCAAGACGTAATCGAGCCACCAGATCTACGAGTCCCTCACCCATGATCCCCTGATAGTGGTATGTTTCTCCTAACCATTCCATGAACATAACATGCAGCAAACAGGCCTCAATGGGGACCCCATCGCAGGCCGCTGTGCGAGATAATTCTGTGTGCCCGGTGCCATCAACGACTCACATCTTCGACCAACACTGTACGACCCTCGATGGATAGAATCAAGATGGGGGGGGGGTCGTGGACTTTACAGATAAGTGGCTTGGCTAGTTTCGCATGTTAATCCTTATTTACAAATGTCTCCAGTAGAAGGTGCTCTAAAGCCATTAAAACTGTAATGAGCTACCGGTAGTGCGACAATATCGATGCCGACAGCTCCTTTTGCCGAAATCAGACTACTTAAAATTATTAGCTATGGCATGAATTTTGGGGGATTTAAATTCAATTCTGAAAGAATACTTTCAGCACAGCGCCTGGCGATGGAGGTCCCCATTGAGCCCTGGCTGCTGCATGTTTGTTTCATGGAATGGTTCTAGAGAAACATCACTATCAGGGGTCATGGGAGGGATGTAATCTGGCTTCGTTACGTTGTATGACATTCTTGTCGTAGTACCAAAAAGCATGAACTTAGAGATAAACTTAGCGCCCTAATCAGTCGACTCCAAATTCAATTCACTCTCGAGAAAGAAAAACAAGGGACTTACGCTTTCCCTTGACACCGAAATCATACATCAGGATGAGGTAAATTCAAAGTATATCAAAAACGACGAACAAGGAATGCTCTGTCATTTCTACTTGGGTCACAGTGAGGAGAGTGAAACGCGGCGAGTAGTTATAGCGGTTTTTCTTAGGAGCGTTTCGCATTTGTAGTAAAAGAGTATCTCGATGAAAGAGATTGAGCATTTAATTTCGTCTTTATAAAGCTGAAATATCCGAAGGGGATTCTGCCTCAATCTAAAACAAAAAGCTTTCAGACATTTCGAAAAAAGGCTACGATAGAGAGGAGGAAAAAGAAAAAAGACGAACGATACTTAACGATACCGATTTCGAAACCGGTCCGAAAGACTGATTGTTTAGCCAGCTCGAAACAATGACTTTAAAGTAGCATTTACGTCTGGGAAAAGAGTTGTGGGCGATATGTTGACAAAAAAGAAGCAAGAAAAGGACTTCAAAGAGAAGTGTAAGTGTATAAGTACCATGCGGGTCTTTGTAAATAAACATATGTAGGGAAACTGGGAGGGGTAATTGAACAAGATTTAAGAACATAAAAGGGACATTCGAAACAACATGGACACAGCTCATTTGTGAGTTCCTTGCAAGAGAAAACCAACATTTACCAAACGGTGGAGCCGCGGATTTTGGCCCCTGCAAAAATAGAGAAAATAGGGGAAAAAAAAGGCCACCGAAGCAGCATATATTACCATGTTATTGAAACTATTAATATTAGGGTTGGTCTAGAAATGGGCAAAATCAGCGCAAGCATTCGAATTAAATAGCGAAGCAGTTGGTAGGATGTCATCAATATTTTACATGCACGTATGTTATTTATTTTTCTAGATGATTTTGTACAAGCGGTTACCTTAATAAAATGTGTCACATGATTATTTTATTTAGAAATCTAGAGCGGATGAAAACTCTAGTTCCTTGCATATCTTGCAGATCTGTGTGAATTGTACCGATACTGGACGAAGGACTTATGTACGAAACGCGTTTGTGTCGGATTGTTTTGTCCCTATACGCTTTAAGACTCTTCTCATCATGCAATATAGAACAGTAGGCTGTTTTCCATCGTTTGAATGAGCCGACTGATGTCTCTCGGTGCGCCAGAGACGTACAACTGGACGTCATCTGCGTAGGCGATGATACCAGCGTAGACAGTGGAGTGTGCTGATGGGGCTGGTTGTTGTTATTGGTATGGACGCCAAATAACCATACAGTTGCGGCATCCTAAAACCCCAATCATCATCATCATGCTGTTATTTGTAGCTGCTTATGTAGCTTTGCTTGGTGTTTTGCTAGCTTTTGGTATCTGATTTAATAGTCCAGTATGCTCTAAAACGCTATGTATGGCTGTCCGATAGAGGTAGATGCTTCTGATGAGTAATGGGCACTACATAGCTTACAGTTAAGATGCCATTTAAACCCCAATTAGTTTCATCATTAAATAGTTACGTGTTTTTGTGTCGCTTCTGTAAGTGATCAGCTGAACATTTTTGTGATATTATTGACGTCATTTTCTGTATCGGCAGGACGAGACTCCGCTGTTCCAGGCGGCGTGACCTGGTTCTGCCGACGCTGACTGGGATGTTCTGGTGAGCTGAAACTCAAGTTAACTCTTACTAGGGAGCGTAGGTAGGCGCCAAGCACACTTAGAATAAAGATGGGACACTCTACAGACACTCAGAGCCGTTTGAAGCTGCCCGGCAGCCGCTCGGGGCAGATGTGAGCTAACTCCGGAGCACGCTGAAGCTCACTCAGATGTTCTGGTGAGCTTAAACTCAGGTGGACTCCTTCTACGGAACGTAGATAGGCGAGGAGCACATTTAGAAAATTTAGGGAGCACTCACAAGACACTCAGAGCTGTTTGAGGCAGAATGGACATTCAACAACGCTGAACGGCGCTGCTAGCTCATTCTTAAGCTTGCTGACGCTGACTGGGATGTTGTGGTGAGCTGAAACTCACGTTAACTCTTACTAGGGAGCGTAGGTAGGCGCGAAGCACACTTAGAAGAAAGAAGGGACACTCTACAGGCACTCAGAGCCGTTTGAAGCTGCCCGGCAGCCGCTCGGGGCAGATGTGAGCTAACTCCGGAGCCTGCTGAAGCTCACTCAGATGTTCTGGTGAGCTTAAACTCAGGTGGAACTTTTCTACGGAACGTAGGTAGGCGAGGAGCACATTTATAAAATTTAGGGAGCACTCAACAGACACACAGAGCTGTTTTGAGGCAGAAATGGGACATTCCACAACGCTGAACGGCGCTGCTAGCTCAATTTCTTAAGCTGCTGACGCTGACTGGGCTTAGGATTTGTTGGTGAGCTGGAAACTCACGTTCAACTTCTTACTAGGGAGCTGTAGGTAGGACCGCCAAGCACACTCTTAGAAGAAAGAAGGACACTCTTATGGCACTCAGATGCCGTTTGAAGCTGCCTGGCAGTCGCTCGGGGCATCTGTTGAGCTTAACTCCGCGAGCCTGCTGAAGCTCACTCAGATGTTCTGGTGAGCTTAAACTCAGGTGGAACTTTCTACGGAACGTAGGTAGGCGAAGAAGAGCACATTTATTAAAAATTTAGGGAGCTTTCTACAGGCACTTCAGACCGTTTGAAGCTGGGGCGGCTGGATTTTTTATTTTTTACTTTTTCGATTACAATTCGATCGGCTGTCTAAATGCGCTTCTAATGATGTATTTAATTCTCATTTTAACTCATTTTGAAAATCTGAATTTTGTAAAAAAAGGACCATTTTTCATTGAAATTCATTTTTCTTCCCACTCAGACGTCTAAGAGTTTTGAAAAAAAAATCATGTTGGGAATTGAATTGTTCTATCACATATCGCGAAATCGAAAAAAAAATGAAATCGAAAATTTTTTTCCCTCAAACCAACCCAAAAGTCAAAAATTTTGGATTTGAGTTTTTTGCATATAAATAAAACTACAATGATTCCGATGTGTCAAAACCCAAAATAGAAAAATTGACCATAACGCTTTTTTGTTCTTTGAGTAATCGCACGTTTTGAAAAAGTTGACTTAAAGGCGTTTTTTTTTTTTAATTGGATCCCTCTTATCTCAAAAACTTATTCAAATGATTTCAATTTTCTTTTTTGTGGAAAATTGAACAAAGTCACGTCTTCATAATCTGTGTTTTATCAATATTTGAAATGCATATCTAAGTAACGAAAAATCGAAAACCAACACTTTTTTTCATTTTCAAAATTTGAGAAAAAAAAATGCAAGAAGGTGCAGCTCATGTAGACGCTTTATCTCGGATTTTCTAAATGTCACCAAACAAAAAAGATATTGAAATTTTAAAAATGATAAAAAATTCAAAGTCAATTTCTGCCCCCCACCCCAAATGAGGGGGACAAAAAAATAAGTGCATTTGATAGATAATAATTTTGTGATTCAGATTGTGTTTACTCCGAGAAGATCCGTTGAGCAGTTCTCGAGTAATCTAAAAGTGCCCAAATCGTTCTGAATTTAAAGTATATAGTACAGGTTCAGGAAGTATGAGATATCCGAAAGGTTGACCCCATATGTAGAGGCTCGTTTTGAAAAAAAAAACTTTCTGGATTAGGATACATTTGAAGCGTTAGGTTCAGGCAGGTTAGAAAAATAGGGTTGCAGCCAAAAATTCAGCTCGGTAGGATAAATATTAAGCAAAGCAGGTTAAAAAAACGATTTTTCGAAAATGACCAAAACGGGACCCCCTTCAATCGTGAATTTGACCCACTTCCCGGTGAGGTAGGATAAATCTCTTCTCACCAAACGAACCGGAAAGGACGAGGCTTTTTTTAAGGCTTCTCCCGTTGTTCTAGGACATCTATTACTATTTAAAACTAATTTTTTGACGATCGACCATATCATCGGGGGTTGCCCGAAGATATGGTCGATCCGCCCGACGATATGGTCTAATGAGACTATGGGTTATTACTCGTAACTTCAGAGCTAACGCGTAATAAGTTCGTGTTTGCTGCATCATACAATAATCATACAATAAAACCCAAGTCAAACAACACAACCAATACTTGTGAAAAGTTTATTGCGCAAAAATAATGAACGCATCAACAACGAAAGCTTAGTATTTTATGAGGACTAGATTAGAACACGGCTCGTGATTCGAACCGCCTACGTAGAACGTAGTGGTTAACCAGTGCGCCATCGCCGCAGCCGACGAAAGGAACTCGCATCACAGTTACTGCAACCAGTACACTCACTCAGATCTAACCGGACGTCGTCAAGCACAGTCATCCATTCACATACTCCCTACTAATGCGGGGGTTCGCGGCGGCACTCAAACGTTCATTATAAGCATAACGAAATAATGTTCTGGCAGGTTAAAAGTGAAGTAGTTATTATTTCGTACAATGCACCGGGCGGGAATATCGTGGAAATAGCTGCAATATTGACATCTCTAGTCTGCCCAGCAGCTGCTCGAGCTGAATAAAAACTGTACTCTTACTGAGTATCACGATCGGTGGCGTCCTCTGGACATGAATACGCCGTCCACCACGGTCGGTCGGTCGGTCGCCCACCACTGCCGGGTGACGCGAAGGTCGGTCGTTTCTTTGCCTCACACTTCGCTGTATCTTCGCCAGTGTAGCAGCACTGGCAGCACGCCGTCATCCCGCACCGGACACCAGCGGCGTCAGGGTAGCGGCCTGCACTCTCACCACGTAACGAAGGACCCGCTTCCGCGCCTGCTGTTCGGACAGGCGCGACAGACAACCCCCCTCCCCCCTGACCTGTAGCCGTCAGCCAGGGACCTGATCCGTTCCGCCCGACAGTCACACCGCCATGCCATCACGAGGACGAGGACACGCTGCCGGAGCGCACGCTGCCGCTCTCCTCGTCGGCAGAGAGCAGCACCTGTACCAGGTGGCAGCTGCGACTCGATTCCTGCTTCATAAAGTCCTCCAGGATCTGTGGGAAGGTGCCAGGCGGCGGTTAGCGGCGGACGTCAGCGACGGACATCAGGAGAGCGTCAGGAGAGCGTCAGAACCAGGCGTCAGGACCAGGCGTCAGGACCAGACGTCAGGACCAGGCGTCAGGACCAGGCGTCAGGACCAGGCTCGGACCAGCTCTAGGACCAGGCGTCAGTGTGGGGTCAGGGACCAAGTGCTCAGAACCAGCGTCATATCTAGGACCAGGCGTAGGACCAGGCTCAGGACCATGGGCGTCAAGGACCAGGCGGACAGGGACCTACGTCAGGACCAGGCTCAGGACCAGGGCTCAGACCGGCGTCAGGACCAGCGTCAGGAACCAGGCGTCAGGACCAGGCGTCAGGAAGCGTCAGAGGAAGAGAAGAGCGTGCGAGGAGATGCGGGTGCGAGGAGCGAGGGCTCGAGAGGAGTGAGCGTCGAGGGAGAGCGTCAGAGAGGGAGCGGTCATGGCCGAGGTTCGGGGCCTCCAAGGCCGGACGACCAAACAGGAATGAGAGAAAGAAGGAGATGGACAGAATGAGGTATGGAGAAGAGGTGTGGGGGGGCTGTACCCAGTGTCGGAGCGAGTATCTCATAATCTAACATGTTTTGAAAGTAGCGCTTCACGAGCCGAGTGGTGCGAGCTGGGAGCTGAGCCGGCTGACAGGCGCGCCGTGATAGCGGTTTAACACATGATTAATCAACAGCGAGCAGGAGGGTCGAACATTGTCAACATAGCAAGGGCGTGGAGCGGGTGAAAGTTGACGTGAGAGGTTGCGTTGTTGAGACAGTGATGATGAGTGCATATGATACGGAGTGTGTGGTCTGGCGAAATGTTAGCCTTAGCAGGCGTGAGCGCGCCGGCGAAGAGAGTCGGCGGGGCGCAATAAACAAGACGAGAAATAGAGACATGAGTGGTAGTGAGTTGGATGTGGAGTGCATGTATGTGAGTATGATTCTCTATCCTGTGTTAGGACGAGCTGCACTTGGGTGTAGAGCAACTATGCGTAGAGGGGTATGTAAACAATGAGCGGTGGTGGAGTAAACGAGGTGATCCATTTGTGTTGTGGGGTCCTAGTGTGAAGAGCCCGGAGGTGGGAAAGGAGTGTGTGAAATTGAAATTTCCGGCGGTGAGACTCCAGTAAATGACACGAGTGTGAGAAGGGGCGTGCGGAGAGGCGAGCGGGTGACACCTAATGACTAACTCAGCAATCCCACGCCAGGTTACGGAGGCACTCGCTCGTCTTTACGTGGTATATTGGATATGGGAAAAATATGATAATGAACGGCCCAACCCAACCCGTGGCGACGCTTTTGAGCTCATCTCTGCAACCGCACGTCCGATTGGCAAGCGGTCTTCTTTGCTGAGCAGCTCCATCCGATCAATCCCGTTTTTTTTTATCAGTGCCGACTCATGTGGGTGCCTGCCACTGCGCGTGGCGCGTGCCGAGTGAGGAATTTTGACAGGTGTTTTATCGCAAAAACTCCGTAACGGCTGGGCTGATTGTGTTCGAATTTGGTGTGTGGTTAGAGACCCCTTCAACCGCCGCTTTTACACTAGTCAGGGGTAGGGTGCCTCTGCACGTGCGCACGTGCATAACACACCCCTATTATATATCTCAGGAACGGCTGAGCCGATTGTGTTCGAATTTGGTGTGTGGTTAGGGACCTCTCAGCCACTACTTTTCCACAAGTCAGGGATGGGTGCCTCTGCACGTGCGCACCTTTTTGTGTCTCAGAAACTACTTTCCCGATTGAGTTTGAATTCACTAAACATTTCCTTCGCGCTCGCTCGTTCACCGCCAACTATGGCGCTTTACTGGTAAAGGTTTGATAGCATTTCCCGACAATGTATTTGTTTTACCCGTGACGTACTAGAAGGGCCAATCGGCCCCCTGTGCACCACCAGAGCGTGCTGGTGGCGTGTCACCTGTCACGCCCCAGCAGCGCGTGCACGCTCTCAAGTCTCAGCAGAGCTCGCATCTCGCCAGTCGCCGGTATCAGAGGCCGTTTGGGACTCCGTGTCCTACTATGGAGGACTTGAAAGGTGCGATAGCTGAGTTGTTAGACAAAGTCAGGCCATTTGTAGACCCGAATAGTCCCAGTGTTCCACCGGAAGAACATGGTGTCATCAACGACCCTTAACGGGTGGCGTGGTGATGAGGTAGGTGTGTAGTCGGTGGTCAATGCTGCGCTCTGGTCGCACAATCGAGGCAGGATATGCAAATTCAAACAAAGAAAGCGAGCGTCGTGCAATGCTCTTGTGTGCTGGTATTATTATTTGTCTCTGTTTTGTTTTTTTATTAGCTATTACTAGTAGCATCCTTGAGAAAATACTCTGTGTCAGGTGAACAATATTAATTGTACACCTGTTTATAAAGTCACTATGACCGGGAATATGATTCATTTACTGGCTGGTGATGTCCGTCCACATTCGGGCTGCTAGGCTGTCGGGCGTCGGTGGATCGATAGGCATTCGATGTGTATCGTGGCACAACGAATGGGCTTGATTTCACGCTCCGTGTTGACGCTGTTCCTGCGCCAGCTGACGTGCATGTTTGGTTTGGACATGTTTGGTCTAGCTACGAGCAGGCAAACATATACAATACTTAATTATTTTGACTTAGTCAGGTCAAAGGTCATATTGAGGTCACGTGCATTTTTACTTCTTTTTTCGAATGGTCCCCTGTGGAGCACTTCGGTATTAGTTTTATTCCGCTATGTTCATTAGCAAACAATGTAAAGGCGTTTGATTGATATTAAGTACGCAAAAAATCGTGACCTTTGATGACCTTTAAATATGGCCCTTAAGATCACCAGGAGCTAAAAGTGAGTGCGTATGCTTCTTTCACTTTGCACTACATATACACCAATTGTAATCGAAATCGGTGGTAGTCGGCCATTTGTTGTGCGTGACCAGACATGGAATGACCCGTGTGTATCTGTGTCCAGCTGAACCGTGAACTGGAGCGCTGCGTGGCCCTGGTGAACCGCGTGTTCAGCAAACACAACATCCTGGTGGGCGTGGACGACAGAGGCCGGCTCTCCTGCCACAAGGTCCACCTCTGCTTCATCTACTTCAAGCCTCAGGACTGCGTGGTGAGTATCGGACTGTTGGCGCTGATACCGGGCTGGATATGGGGAGATGCAAACTTACCTTCTGTTGTTTTTCGGCGCATTCCGCCACTGCGTTCCCACTCTGATTTCTCG
>VOPJ01011891.1:0-21670 GCA_014673585.1 Semibalanus balanoides | reverse complement strand
ACGCGGATTTATTCGGACTCGCTCGTCCTTCGCCGTTTAAGGCGTCTTACTGGTGAATAATCATTTCAAAAAACATTTCCCGATATGAGCCGGCGACAAAAGACCGTGCTTTAACCAGTTGAGCTCTTACTGTAGCTTGTTGTAATTCATCACACCACCACTGACTCCTCGGCATGTCCCTGTGGCTGTTTAAAAGGAAGGATCGGGGTCACGTCCTGCAGGTGAAGCCGGCCGTGTGGTGTCATGTCTCGTCCCTGTCGGTACCGGGTGACACGTCACGACATGCCGTCAATAAGCGGTGATCCGTTCACGCCGACACGGTTCACCGGGATGGGTGGCGCACGGATACTATACGTACCACACGGCGCCGGTACCGCGGCTCGCTGCGTACAGCACGGCTTCGATCGAACCCGGCGGCCGCTGCGGAGTGAAAACTACACCGAAATGTGCTCCATTGGGATACTATCAACAGAATATTATTCGACTCAGCGGATTTTTTTGTCTGGTATTTTTCTAGTTGACATTAGATGCACGTTATCCTGCCATATATGTCAACGCAGTATGATTCAACGCAATATGATTTGCTATAAGATTCAACGTGCACTGACGTGTAGATCTGACGTTAAATAAAGTGTACTTGTACAGCGGAGCTAGCCGTACTCACGCCCACTGGTGGATCCAGGAGGGGGGGCATCAAGGGCAAATGTCCCCCTCCCCAGGAATATGGGGGACATTCAATTTAAATATGCCCCCCGCGCGTTTCATGCACTGGACGTAACAAAAATCAATGATCGTATGAGAAAACTGGGAAAGTTAATAATTTGTGCGGCGAAAGAAAACAATTTATCGTAAAAATAGCCTTTGCAGCAGTCAAACTACTGTTATCCACAGCAAAAAAATTTCAAATTTCGCACCACTTCGTGGCATGACAAAAATTGTGTATTTATTATGATTTTGCATTTACTTATGCAAAAAAATGAAAATGGACAAATGAATTCCATTAAGTGTCTGGCAGAGGCTCTCTTTGACGGTAATTCCTGAGTCCATGGCCTACTACCTTCGTGAAATATTAACTTTCAAGCAGGTTACATGTTAAGCTATCTAGCTCCCCCTTCCCGGAGTTCTGCAAAAGGCGACGCGAACGCAAGGACGCGGACATCGGCACCCGGAAGCTGCTCCAACGGTGCTGAACTTGTTAGATCGAAGAGCTTAAAGTGGGGACCAGCCCAGGACCATCTCCCCAAGTCATCTCCCACCAGGCTCTTTCAGATCCAAAGGGATCATTTATGTGCGGAAAAGTCGTTCTGTCTCAGTCTTGCTGCTTTCAAACCATTCGCTCTACTACGAGTTGTTTCTTACAGTTTGGTACATATGTATAGGTACACGGTAAGTGTACTGTGTACGTACAGTATTATTATGATATATGCACTATTGAGTGCTGACTGCCACCGGTCGTTGTGACCTACTATCCGAGGCTAATTTATATGAGAAACTATACATTCCTTTCAATATTTATCATTATACCGAGCTGTGCAACCGGGGAAAGGGTTACCATAGGAATGGCTCCAATTAAGGTCTGGTTCCAATATAAAAATGTCGTTCGCCACTATAACCTAAAATGAAAATTTGCATGCCGCTTCGCAGCGTCACGTCGTTGGCCATCGTCATAACGAAGCCATCATTTTCGTACTCGGTTCGTCGTAACGCTGAACTGAATGGATAACATTTTTAGCCTCTTATCATCTACAAGGCCCACCGCCTATATATCTGGGTTTGATTGGGCAAACCCGAAAAAATCGCGCGCGGCGTTAAATAACTAAATACCCACTATAACACGGAAATTCACATTAAAAATGCTGCAAAGACTTAAATACTTACAGAAAAAATGCAGGTACATTTTTCCGTCATTTCAGCCGACTCCCACTCAATTTTTTTCGATGACGCCCCTGCAAGTTGGAATGAGATAAACGTTATTATTACCTACATGTATGTATATATGCTACGGAATATCGCGTTTGTGATTTTTTTCGACAAGGTGATTAATATATATTTGTTTGTTTATTTGTTTATTTAATGACAATGAGCAACAGGCATTCACCCAATTACAGCTCAAGTCAAGTAATTAAAACATGCGACGACACGACAGCAATGCACATTGCACATGCACACGCACACAGTTGGTTAGACAAATATGTAACACACAAATATGATACTAATATAGAACAAAAGTTCATCAAGCAGTAAAGATGAATATAGTAAAAATGCATATAGTGAACGGTATTTCACAGATATGCTGTGAGGCTAAGGAGACAAAACGCTTGTAAAATAAGACATTGCGTCGGTAAACGAGACCAACCCCAATGAGTAAAAAAGAAATAAAAGATAAAACTCGGCAAGCTCGCGTTCCTTCCTCGCACACGCAACACGCGCAGCACATAAAACCTAAATCACATCAGCAGTTGCTGTACAGTGTACAGCCTACACCGCCAAACGTTTACATACGACTTCACCTGCCTTCCTAAAAGCCCCTAAGTATATTTGAAAAGGCCGAGGCAGGGCCAGGTAGACAGGAATTTAGGTTGTGTGCGAGACGCCCGGCAAAGGACGGCGCGTTTAACGTTTCTACTCTACCGAATGGGACGGGCATGATTCGTGTTGCGATGCTGCGCGGGTTGATGCCGTGGTGATATTTGCCAAAGAGAAAGCTTTGAAGAAGGAAAGAGAACTCGATCCATCCTGAGGAAAAGTTTATGTACAAATATTGTCATACTGTACTCTTCTCTGAGCAAAGCGAGACGATATTAAAATACTTTAAAAGATCTGATTATGAGAGTGATGTGAATGGTAGAGAGCATGGAACATGTGACTCAAAACCAGAATAAAAAACTTTGGGTTGGACGCGGGTCCAACCGATCGAGATGTTTTGCTGCTGCGCCTTCCCCATATTCACCAATCCGTACTCGAGTATGGAGCGTACGTTGCCGTATAGGCTGGCCAATATGGGCTCCTTTCATAGGCGCCGCGAGCACAAACCAGTCTGAAGAATCTTAATCATAACACCCAGTGCTTCTGTTTGCCTTGGTAACAGTAAAAGTTAATGTGGTCTCTAAATGTGAGTTTAGTCTCTAAAATATACTCCAAGATCACGGATTGAAGAAAGTGTTCCAAGGTGTTTCGTTTAATGTTTGTAGTCACTGAAATGGGAGATCTTTTAAAGTCATAGTGAATGATTTACATTTGTCGGATTTAGATTAAGCTTCAGGTCTGCAGACCACTGGCAAAGACTGTCCAAGTCCTTTGCAGCAAAAAGTGAATCGCTCGTGTTTGAAATTGTGATATAACTTTAACATCATCGGGCAAATCAGCAAACAGTTGGTCTGATTTTGTCACAAGTCAAGTTAACATACAAAGCGAAAAAGTAATGGCAGATAGAATGCTTCCTTCGAGTGCTTCCGAGACCACGTTTGTCCAGTCGGAGCATTTTCCATTTACAACACTCGTGTGTTTGCGGTTTTTTAAATATGCGAGAGCCATTTTAAACGGTGCCTGTAGGTGATATGAGTGTGCAGTTTGTGGAATAGCAATGCAATGGTTTACGCTTTGAAGGCCTGTGAGTAGTCCGTGATATTACATCTGTGTTGCCGCTGTGTGATATGGGACTCCCAAGCTGTTTTAAAAGACTGGCAAATTTGTTTCACATGAAGCGTGCGGTAGGGACAGCCGTGTGCTGCATTTGTCAAGGCAGGTTTTAAACGTGATTTAGAAGATTCTGTAACACTACTCTTCCAGGATTGCGCCTAGCAGTGGCAGGGAGGGGACACTGCTTCGGTAGTTTCATGGTGACTTTTGGACCCTTTCTAAAAATAGGCACTATGTTGCTTCGCCCATCTACTCGCGAAAATACCCAGCTGCACAGACAACTTGAAAAGGATTGACAAGAGGTCACCAGCTGCGTCAGAGCACTCCTTGATTATTCGTGCACTAGATGTTATCGGACCACACGCCTTTATGAAACCTGTTAAGTCTGCCGAGGCTATCTAATGGCGCCCGACGGAGGGTCAAGGATGGAAGATTGTAAGTAGGAGCGTCGGCGTACACGTCAACATCAGGACACGAAAACTGTCTGCAATGTCCTATCAACAAATTGGCACGCTCAAATCGCCACCTTACTTTCACGATCACCTCTAAGAAACAGAAAGAATGTCGCTTTGACCCTTAACGCACTTAAAAAGACCAGAAACGGTTTTGGGTTGCTCTTAAAATCACCAATTCATACCTGAATGTACTCCGTATTAGCACATACCAAAAACTTGAAAAAGCTTCCTTTTTTCCTCAAGTCTACATAACTGTCTCATAGCTTTGTTACGCTTCGTTCTATGAAGCAGCTTCTTTAAGTTTCAGCCTCGCCTTACTACTGTGCATCATACCAGCGGGGGAATTGCCGCCGAGTGTCACTGATGGACATGATCACGAATGGCGTTGCTTCAAACATAGATTGTTAGAACATGTCTAGTGCCTCCTCCACTGGGTGTTATCAATTATTGTCCATGGGACACGTTCGAGAGTTTCCCCTTAACCCGTCAAAGTCTGCCCTCTTATAGTTCAGTGCAGTGTGCGCCTACCAGTCGGCGTCCGGTGTTGGCTTGGACATGACACCGGGAAACGCCTCTTTGTATCCGACGTTAAATACCAGTCCGTACCACAGCCCTCAACACGCACACCCTTTGAGAGCACAAGCTAAGAAAATTCACACGCCCTAGTTGGCTCACCAAAATATCATATATATATATATTCCCTTCCCAAAAGGTTTGTTTTTCCCGAGAAAATAAAAAACACGAAAAATTGATTTATTAAGCTCCAATACCAGAATAAGGTAACCGGCACAGATCCACGGATACACAATGGGGTAACTCTTTGCCACAAAAAGATGGCCCCGCGGAGAGAGTCTTGATCTGAAAGTGCGTCAGCCGCACTATGAGGGGGATTGAACTATTCGCCTCTAGGCTCATATCCGTTTCTGACTCAAGTGCGTTTCGACTTCCAAATATTGCACCTTACAATGTCAACATGGTTTCTGCATTAGAAATGAAGCTTTCAAGTGCTTTGACCTGTGTTGCGGGGTAACGGTCGGATATATATGGGTCCATTTGAATGTTTATTTCGGACGCCGCGAAGCCAGACCTTTATGATCGAAAGTTGCGTGCTGCCTGTTATTTTCGACGAAGGCAAGGTCAATGGCTGGGTGATTTGACGATTGATTCCGAATGAGTTCAACCAGCATGCTGAACATTTTCGACTGGTTTGATGTCTAACGTCAAAATTGCACAGGTCTATATCGAGACGTTTTTATTGAAAGGAAGTCGAGCTTCCTCCAACTAGTGATATTAGCAGCTGGTGCCGATATGTCACTGCTTCTGGTTAGTGACAGTGACAGAGGTTAAGTGGGGTGACTATTTAGTGACTGAGCATACGGTGGTCCCACCAGCTGCACAGACAACCGACAGAAAAGTTAGGACTATTGCAGACATGGGAATCAAGGTATCTCTACTACGCCTTAGCAACACTGGCGGCCGAAGCATGGGGCCATGGCCCCCCTTTGGCCTTCAAAGGTGGGGCCAACGTATATTCCCCCCAAGTTCTGCTTAGAGCGGGTCCTGACCTCGGAAAGCCATCCATGCAAAACATTCGGACTAAAATTATAAGAAAAGATAGCCTGTAGGCGAAAGCACACAATGGTTATTGAGGTTCACGTCAGCCCCACCCCCAGTCAAATTTCCTTAGACAAGTCCCTGGGGTAGATTCGTCAGAGGGATATATATTTGACCAGCCACAGCCATTGGCGGATTTAGTTTGAGCCTCTGCTCGATCTGTATTCCCTGACCGGCTGCTGCTGCCTGCGACATACACCACTCCATTGGTTGTGAATTGGTAAGGTCTGGTCAATAATCAATTATCACACAACATCTACCATAAATATTATTAAACACCGGGCTATCGGCACATTCTTTTTTCAAATGAACACTGTTGACGTCATTGGATACTCGTGATAAGCGTACACGCAACTAAATCTGCAATACAAAGACTCTACGCATCATGCAAATGCTTATCACACAACTCCTGCGTGAGTGTTACTTTAGACATGCACAGCATACTCTACCCGGAAGAGGCCCTAACGTGATACGAGCCCGCTGGCGTGCTCCACACCCGCCCCGCCCCCGCCCCCGCCCCCGCCCGCCGCCCCCGCCCCGCCCCCGCCCCGCCGCTGACTTTGCTCGGACCGTACGGGCGGCACACTGCGCGCCTATTGATCGGTGCCGTGGGCGAGATGCGCTGCCCAAACTAGCGGCAGCGAGCCATCACCCGCCCGCCCGAGAAGCCACCACGTGCTAAAGCCACACCCGGCCAGCCGGAGGGACCATTATCCCTTAGAGGATAGTGACGGATAGACGGAAATGACAGCCAAAGCCAGGAGGTGCGGCTACAATCAACCATGGGCTGCTTACATATACCGATGGTTTAAGGTGTTTGGTATGTATGTACCTGTGTGCTGCATGAAGGCTTGGTGGATTGGTGGCTGGACATGGTGCTCTGTTCGTTGTTGAGCTTTCTTTTCATTTAACGATGGTAGGCCACTGTTTTATGGTAAATACGTGGCCGATATCAGTTCGATTTTTTTTTGCACAATCAGGTGGTTATTAGATGTTCGTTACAGTAGCCGTTTTCACGATGGATTATTGTGCGCGAAATATTTTAAAACATTTTAAAATGTTTTAAAATGTTTTAGTATTAGCCGTTTTCACGATGGACTAATTTGCGATAAATGTTTTAACCCTCACCCTATGGTCCCGTAGGAAGAAAGTAAAACATTTTTCGCAAATTATTCCATCGTGACAACGGCTACTGCTGAAACATTTTAAAACATTTTAAAATGTTTTAAAATATTTTAGTAGTAGCCGTTTTCACGCTGGACTAATTTGCGAGAAATATTTTAACCCTCCCCCTACGGCCCCGTAGGGCGAGGGTTATTTTTCTTCGCAAATTAATCCATCGTGAAAATGGCTATTACTAAAAAATACAACATTCTGAAATGTTTTAAAACATTTCGCGCAAAAGAATCCAGCGTGAAAACGGCTAGTGGTAAAATTCGTTAGTTTCCGGTATGGTAGATCATTTGTTGCACATACAGCGCGATAGCATTAGCAAGCTGATATACGCTAGGAGCCCAAAATGGACTCCGGAATCTTATTTGTAATATCTAGAGCCCGGAGCAACTGCAATCACAGATTCGTTCCAGAGGGCTGTCGACGTTCGAGGAATATATTAATATCGTATACCTGGAGATTGATGTGGAGGGATACATCGAGATTGCAGATCCACTTGTAAATATTGACGACATATCTACCGGATCCAATGTTAAGATGTTAAGCATCTAAATAAAGGTATTTTAGAGATTGGAGATGCAGAAACTCACTATATATTTTAAGCGGGCCCGATTGAATTATATATCTGTTATTGAAAATGATTGTGAAAAGCTACATATATTATACGCTATTATCATGACACTTTTTGTGTTCTACATTCCGTGAAGATTCCATTCCATTCCATTCGAAATTTTTACTTGATAAAGTTAGCAAAAAGTGCAAAAATTATATAAAAATAACTTCATCTAATATATGTGGTTAAGATTCAACCAGAATGTGAGATCCCTGAAATTCCAGGTTTATTATGTATTGTTCTGAGAACCGATGATATTATACATTATATATTATACATATATTATATTATACATATATTATATTATACATTTATTATACATTATACATTATGATATTATACAGATATATAACAGCCTTTAATCCATTGTAGAAGAACCTTTTTGGATCCGTTTATATGACCCATGCACACGTCTAGATGTGCTTTTGTCCGATACTCGGCGTCTGGTATTCGTCACTTTTGCAGTATTTTTATAACGACACCGGTACAAAGTTTTCAAAAAAATGGCGTCTAGACCATGATGGACGAATATGTTGGCTCAACCGCGCTGGCCAGCTTGACCTGTCACACACATTGTCAATGAATAGACCCAGTCACATTCGCTTTCTTTAGGGAAATGCAATAAGAATAAGCAAACAAGTGTGTTACGCTACATCACCGACAAAAAGCGCGAACAGCCTGCCTGAATGCACTGCACGTGAGGAGTGAATACCCATGTGACTGAAGGTGTCGGGGTGGCGGTGGATGATTGTATCACTCCTGCAGTTATCGATTGGAGGGGAGGGCTGGTCGACACGATGGAGGCAGCTGAAACGGTGTCCGGACGAACAGCGAGGCACTGAAACAGTGTCCGGACAGGACAGCGAGGCAGCTGAAACAGTGTCCGGACAGGACAGCGAGGTAGCTGAAACAGTGTCCGGACAGGACAGCATGGCTGCTGAAACAGTGTCCGGACAGGAACAGCGAGGCAGCTGAAACAGTGTCCAGACAGGACAGTGAGGCAGCTGAAACAGTGTCCAGACAGAACAGCGAGGCAGCTGAAACAGTGTCCGGACAGGACAGCAAGGCTGCTGAAACAGTGTCCGGACAGGACAGCGAGGCAGCTGAAACAGTGTCCGGACAGGACAGCAAGGCAGTTGAAACACTGAAACAGTGTCCGGACAGGACAGTGAGGCAGCTGAAACGGTGCCCGGACAGGACAGCGAGGCAGCTGAAACGGTGTCCGGACAGGACAGCAAGGCAGTTGAAATAGTGTCCGGACAGGACAGCGAGGCAGCCGAAACAGGTGTCCGGACAGGCAGCGAGGTTACTGAAACAGTGTCCGCGACAGGACAGCAAGGCTGCCTGAAACAGTGGTCCGGACAGAAAAAGCGAGGCAGCTGAAACAGTGTCCCGACAGGACAGCGAGGCAGTGAAACAGTGTCCCGGACAGGACAGCGAGACAAGCTGAAACCAAGTGCCGGACAGGGACAGCCAAGCTGCTGAAAAGTGTGCCGGATACAGAACAGCGAGGCAGCTCGAAACAAGTGTCCGGACAGGACGCGAGGTGCAGCTGAAACAGGTGTCCGACAGGCAGCGAGGCAGTTCAACAGTTGTCTGAACAGACAGCGAGGCAGCTAAACAGTGTCCGGATCAGGGACAGCGAGGCAGCTGAAACAGTGTCCGGACAGGACGAGCAAGGCAGTTGAAAGACGAGCTGTCTTGAACAGGACAGGCGAGGCGCTCGAAACAGTGTGAAGCAGCCGATGCAGCTGAGACGGTGTCCGGACAGACAGCGAGGGCCCAAGCTTTGGAGTACAGGTGTCCAGACAGAACCCAGCGAGCCCAGTTGAACAGTGTCTGAAAAAAAACAAGGACAGGGGGCCCGGAGGGGGCAGTTGAGAAACAGTGTCTGAAAGGACCAAGCGAGGCAGCTGAAACAGTGTCCGGACAGGACAGCGAGACGCGAAACAGTGTCTTGAGCAGGGACAGTGGGGCTGCTTGAAACCCAGGTTCGGACAGACAGCAAGCTGCTGAAAACAGTGTCCGAACAGGGACAGCGAGGCAGCTGAAAACAGCTGTCCGGACAGACAGTGAGGCAGTGAAACAGTAGTCCGGACAGACAGCGAGGCAGCTGAAGACGGTGTCCGGACAGAGACGAGTGAGCAGCTGAAAACAGTGTCCGAGCAGGACAGTAGGCAGCTGAAAGCGTGTTCCGGACAGGACAGCGATGCAGCTGAAACAGTGTCCGGACAGGACAGCAAGGCAGCTGAAACGGTGTCCGGACAGGACAGTGAGGCAGCTGAAACAGTGTCCGGACAGGACAGTTATGCAGCTGAAACAGTGTCCGGACAGGACACGAGGCAGCTGGAAACGGTGTCCGGACAGGACAAGCAAGGCAGCTGAAAAACAGTGTCCCCGGACAGGACAGCATGCAGCTGAACAGTGTCGGACAGGACAGCAAGGCAGCCTGAAACGTTGCCGGACAGCACGTGAGGCAGCTGAAACAGGTCCGGACGGACAAGTTATGCAGCTGAAACGAGTGTCCGACAGAGCAGCGAGGCAGCTGAAACAGTGTCCCGGACAGGGAAGCGAGGCAGCTGAAACGTCGGTTTCCGGACAGAAGATGAAGAGGGGGGCAAAGGGGGCCTTGACAGTTGGTCGGACAGGACAGGAGGCAGCTGAGCCATGTGTCCGGACAGGACAGCAAGGCACTGAAACCAGTTGCCCTGGACAGGACAGCGAGGCAGCTGAACGGTGGTCCGGACAGAATAAGCAAGGCAGCTGAGACATGTTTGTCCGGACGGACAGCGAGCAGCTGAAACAGTGTCCGACAGATCAGCCGAGCAGCTGAAACGGTGTCCGGACGACAGTGACGGGCGCTGAGACGTGTCCGGACGAGGACAGTTAGGCGAGCTGAGAAACGGTGTCCGGACAGGACAGCAAGGCAGCTGAAACAGTGTCCGGACATGACACCGAGGCAGCTGAAACAGTGTCTGGACAGGACAGCGAGACAGCTGAGACCGTGTCCGGACAGGACAGTACCGACACGGACACGGATCCGTGTCCGTGATCCGTGACCGTGACAAGGATTGGATCGGAACGGAACGGGTGAATAGGATCGGATGAATAGGAATGCAGTCAGTGGTCAGTGTTTTAGGGTGCGTGACTGTCAGACGGCAGGGAATTACAAAGTTAAGATTCGGACATTCGTTTCGTTGTTACTGATATCATAAGGATTGGGTGACTTAGTTTCAGTTCGGACATGGTTGTCCAGGTATGTATGTGTGCGTTAAACCGTAACTTCTAAATATTGCCCGTAATACCAGGTCGATCATGGTCGACTGCACGATTGGATGATGGGTTTAGGGCGTGAAATAAGTTTTGCTTTGTACGTGCAGAACCCTCGGGACCTCGGGAACCCATGTAATAAAGAGATTCATACTTATGTAATGGCTAGCTTATGATCATGAAACCCGTTTTGAGCACGTCCACCAAGTGGGCCCCATGAACTCATGGATGTAAGTTTAACTTCGGTATAATATTGATACGTTAAAATCCTCGGGCACTGTCTCCTTTCGTTTGTCTTGGCAGAGCATGTATAATAAATGAGGAGGGACGCAGGTGTCTTCGTATAATCCTTTGGCCAGAAACTGAATGTCGCTGGTAGCTGGACATAGTTAAATGGACATTTACCTGTGATCGATAAATCCATGCAGTTTGACCGACGAATATTCCAAATGTTTCAACCCCGAGTTTGCATGACCTATAGCAGGTCATCACCGGCAGCCGCATTAGCTAGTCAAACAAAAGCTTGTTTCACGAGGCATTAGTCAAACTGGACAGGGCTCTACAGTCAGGTTAATTAGCAGGGCTTTTCAGAAAAATAGAGCCAGGCACCGTCGCGTCGGTGCGCTTCTCCCGCTGTGCGTCAGTATGTGTGTATGTATGTACAGGCAGACCGTTAACCTGTGTTATGCCATCACGTGGAGACCGTTAAATGGTGCTTTACCGACAAGGAAATGGAATAATATATGCATGCATTCCTGTATGTATGTGTCTGTCATATTGTTCCATTGCAGATTCGTTCTACGGAATGTATGTAGGTATATCTGCAACCGATTACTACAGCTATTTTCGCTAACAAGGTCAATGTAAGAAATCCTCGAACAAGTTCCTAAAACAGGGTAATCGTCAATTCCAAGGGACAGTTGATCTCGGTGATGGGCCCTGACGACGAGACGGCGGGGTCTCGGCTCTAAGACAACTTCGCCCTGGTACATGGAGACCGTTATTAAGGTAGGAGGGGGTCAAAATGACCCCCTCTAACGTGGAAACTAAAGGGGCTAGAAAGACGAAAAACATTCGAAGGCTCTCAACAAGGCCATTCGAGTTACTTCAGGTTTATTTGGTTAAGGTCAATATTGAGGTCACCAAAGGTCATCAAAGGTCATCAAATGTCACGTTTTCCAAGTACAAGACTTTGCACCAGAAGCCCCCAAATATCTCGGGAACTATAATAGCTATTAACTAGGAACAAACGGAAAAAGCAATTACAAACTCATGAAAAGTGCAGTCGCTACTCGTGTCTTCATATTTAAGCTTAGGTCAATGGTTTAGGTCCCAAGGGTCACCAAAGGTCACGAGGAAATTTTAATATAGTTTTGTTCATAAATAGTTTGTTATTGGTTGGCACAAGCAGAAATTTAACACAATGTGTTATTGTCAATGCGCTTTCGAACATATTAATGGTGATCTGGTGGTCACTTTCAAAAATTTACCTCAGGTCAAGGGCATTTAGTGACCCAGGTAGGTCATGCTACATATGGGTCGACGCAACTCGACGATGCAAACACAGTGGTGCCATTTGCATGTCTTTATCTTTATGCTATCAAGAGTGAAAGCAAAAAAGTGCTGGTGACTTGAGATGGCCGCAGCTGACCTGGCAGAGGTCACTGCGGAGCAATTGCTTCTAGGTCACCAATAACGAGCTAAAATTACATGATTATGACAGGCTTTACCTGATCCAATGCATATTCTCTGAATAAGGAGCATTTGTATATTTTCCTTTTGACTTATAATGGTGAAGTATGAAATTGACCCGACCATGGAATAAAACAAAAAAATTAGGTACTTATGGCCTTATGGCATCCTGCGAGCTTAAATCTCTTGGACAAAGACAGTGGCTTAAGCACGACCACAAACATTTTTGGAAGTAAGGTCACTTGACGTGACCTGGTGACCTGACCTGAGATGACCTACTGTCAAAACTTTTACACAATGTGTGTAATTGATGCCCAAGTAGCTATGTCATATTTGACGGCGGTACGTGCCGCTGTTTTCTCGATATTGCCGAAACACCTCAGAGAAGGGGTAAATTTTCCCCCACCTGCACCAGGGCGAGGGCTAACGTTGAGGAAGAACCAAAATGTAATTACATTAACTCAGTAAAAGCCTTAAATTGAGTTGTTGACTGTTACAGAATATTTGAACCACATTGGAAAATAGCATAAGAGTATTGGCATGTTATATAGTTCCATGAATATCGCAATATATCACGATGAACACAAAATTGCATTTCCATTAATGAAGGCTATTTTCGTCAATGTGTATGACTGAATAATTGCAGTGTTGTTTCCATGGAAACACAGCGGAGCCGTAAAGAAAACCGTGAAGATTGCATACGTCTCAAACATTTTCCCGATTAAACTCTATTGATTTGTGTTGTGAGTAACGTAAAGAGACACGATCTGTCGTTAACCAGCACTGTTATAAGATAAGTCAGCAAAGGCAGGCATTTATCGCTGTTTGTGTCTTATAGTGATTTGCATTTTGCAATACTGCATACCAAAGACCGAGCGGTGACCCTGACCAGTCAGCGCGTCACCTGGTCAGGTCAGGTCAGGTCAGGTCAATTCAGATCAGGTCGTCAGGTCAGGTCAGGTCAATTCAAATCAGGTCAGGTCAGGTCAGGAAAGTCAGGTCAGGTCAGGCAAGTCAGGTGAGGACACGTTTATCGTTTGCTCTGGCCACCTGTAGCCGCCTGTTAAATAGTAACCATGGGAGAAGGGATTGGGTATCAGGGGCTCATACTCATGGCCTCCCACCACTTCTTGGTACCTGAAAAGATGTTAAATCCTGTATTTTTTTAATGAGGGAAATATTGAGACAGAGAGGGGTAGACCAAGACGAGAAGAGCTAAAGTCGGCAGGAAACTTTCATAGGGGTGAAGATCTACTCTCAAAACTAAATTAAATTTCCAATCCCCCTCCCACCCCACTTTTAATGACGTTCCGAATACGTCCCTGATCGGAATCATTGCTATGTTTTAACAGACGTAATAAGCACGTGAACCTGAGGCACCCGATAACAAAGTTAACAAAGTTAGTACCCTAGCTCTACTACGCTCGATAATGATGCCTGATATATGACCGTAAGGCTTAAACAGCCCATCACTGCTGTCCTTGACTGAATGCTGCCTAACCATGCTGTCCTTGACTGCAGAGCCCCGCTGGCACCTGACCAAGTCAGTTCACATCTGAAGCATGCAGATAGCTGATGTCACCTGGCCTCCGTCACCGCCTCCCAAAACTGAGCCTAACCTGGCTCTGGACACCAGATCAAAATAGGCGTGCCAATCCACCTGGCAACCCACTGCCAGATGGACCCCCCCCCCCCGCAGCGGGTCAACACAGGGAGTCTGCCGGTGTGAGTCGACACGGCGCCCCTGGCCGGCTGCTTGTGTTGGCTGTCGGCCGGGTCAGGTCGCGGCCCGCGGTGTTTAAAGTGGCGGCCGAGCCAGGCCTGGCCGGGGGACCCACCTGCCGTCGGGCCGCCAGATCGCTTCGCGGGCTGCTCCGGCGCGCTGGCGGACGCCTCCAGCTCCATGGCAGGTCAGCGCGGGTCAGCTGAGGTCAGGTCAGGTCACGCCGGGGACGGTCGCGACGCGTGACGGCGGCTGGTGCAGAACTGGCCTGCCGTCCGGCGCTGGCGTGTCGGCCACTAGGCCTGCGCCGCCGCCACCCTCATCGGCGAAACATCACCCCCACCGGCAGGCACGGCTCGGCGGTGGGAGAGACATCTAGCGGTAAAAGGCAGCACTGAAGCTGCCACCTGTACCCGTTGCTTAAAGAGAGGACAAGAGACGGAGGATCTGAGAGTATAGGCAAAAAATCCGAGCCTTCATAAAGCAACAAGCAGTCTGTGAGTATTCATCACGGTACGAAACACTATTGATTTATGACGGATCAGCTAATGCAACACCCAAACACCTAATGAAGAGATTGAAGGCACTTTGTATTATCAAATTCGGTCATTTTAGTTCTTGTAAGTCAGCATGGCGTATTGCGTAATGGGCTGTGCCTCGGACGCTGCAAGCCACGCCATGGGCGCTGCAGGTCCGAGCAGGGGCATAGAGGTCGTTCAGAGCTGACTGGGGCGCCCTCAGGTCCGAGCAGGGGCATAGAGGTCGCTCAGAGCTGACTGGGGCGCCCTCAGGCCCGAGCAGGGGCATAGAGGTCGCTCAGAGATGACTTAGACGCCCTCAGGTCAGAGCAGGGGCATAGAGGTCGCTCAGAGCTGACTGGAGCGCCCTCAGGTCAGAGCAGGGGCATAGAGGTCGCTCAGAGCTGACTGGGGCGCCCTCAGGTCAGAGCAGGGGCATAGAGGTCGTTCAGAGCTGACTGGGGCGCCCTCAGGTCTGAGCAGGGGCATATAGGTCGCTCAGAGCTGAATGGGGCGCCCTCAGGTCCGAGCAGGGGCATAGAGGTCACTCGGAGCTGACTGAGGCGCCCTCAGGTCCGAGCAGGGGCATAGAGGTCGCTCAGAGCTAACTTGGGCGCTAGGCTGGTCGGGCGAGCGGTTCTCATTTCTTGCATTTATAAAAGGGAAATATTCACCTTTTATATTTATTTATATACATTTTTATGTGACACATGTATGTTATTAAATTGATCGTACCTCAATTTAAAGTGAAATACAACTTATTATGCTTAAAAAAATAAAGTTTGGGAAAAAATACTTACAAATGGTGACGAACAGCATGATCCAACACTATCTCTGGTTTTAATGTGGACTTGTAAATAAGTCGTTGAGCCTGAGAAGAGATAAGTGCGTCTAGAAGCGTGACAACGCCCCTGGTTGGTCAGTGTAACAAATCGCATGCACTGCATACGTCGCCGTCCGTGGCCAAGTTAATCCGCCGAATGCATCACGGTTTTCTCAAATGTTTATCGATTTATTATTGATAAACGGATCAGGATAAATAATTTGTGTGTGCATTGTAATGTATTTCATACCTGTTTGTTGAAAAATGATGGGAAAAACATATATGTTATTCAAATGGAGAACACTGAATAGGTTGCCGTCCGGGCTAAGCAAAACTGTCGATTGAAATGCACTTTTGCAAATGCTTTTTGATTGTTCATAGAAGTTTGATACATTATTTTTCACATTTATCTGGCTCCCAACGTTGGCATATTTTACATATAACAAAAGTTTATCAAACAATCACACTTAAACTGCATACGTTTTTAACTGACAAATATTGCGATATAAAGTATCGGTAATAAGCGATGTCATTATCTGACGACGCAATGTTCACAACTGCGTCATCATCATAGCATCATATCAACATCATATGCATCAACATGATATCATCCTCAGACCTCAATATCATAGGCAGATAGAATTTTGGTACATATTCACAAAAGATAGAGTATATGAAACATATATCCCCTCATGATAAAAAGCAATGTGTAGGCAGGCTAACTTTTGCTCGGACAGTGAATTCGTTACCAATGTAAAACCGTCATAAGCATGGAACGCTTATCAACTTCAACTTGAACTATCAGTTGTAATCTGTTATCAATTTACGTAAAATGTAATTTATGTAAAATGTTATCAATTTACAATATATTTCGGTCTCGTCTGTGGATTTTAAGTGATTTTAGTGATTTTAAGTGAAATTTTCATATTTTTGTAGGTAAAAGTGAATATTTCCCTTCAATCGTTAATGCATTGTTAATTTTTGATCGTCTTACAAAAAATGTAAATTGTTCTTTTCGTTTCCCTTGTTTTTCGTTACATTGACATAATGGCTATAGCGACAGTGTTTTGTTTTTGTAAACGTTGCCCAATTTGAGTCCTATCAGGCATAGGCGTAGGAACGCGGGGGGCCGTGGGGGCCATGGCCCCCTCACTTTTTGTCCATTTTTTTACACAAATTAAAAAAACGGAACAGATCCGCGAAGACAAAAGGAGCTCAAAACTGCATAGAAATCCCGTGCAAGGGGATCGAGCATCCCTTCTAAGCGAGACCTTTGGTATTCGCTGGCCCCCTCACTTTTTGTCACGTTCCTACGCTTCTGCTCTCAGGAAACCAACCAAATGATATGTGTAGCCAAGTAAATGAGCTACTAGTGGCAGGAGTGTAGTTTCATATTCAGTTGGGGGCTGCACCCTCCCCCCCCCCAACTTGGCTTCATCCCCCAAACTTGGACGAGGAAGTGTGTCAAACCCGGGGAGAAATCTGTATTTTGTAGTTTTTGATGCTACTTGAAGTGATTTTTCCAGCTCAGTCCCCCCCCCCCTCCAAACTTTTCTGAAGAAGCTGCGACTCTGACTAGTGGCTTCCAATGCACCATCTTTTTGTGACAAACATATTTAATTTGCATCTTATTATAATCCGTGAAATAGGTATTATAGAACCTCGTCTGATTGATAAGGATCAGCCTCATACGTATCGTTACATTGCTGGATGTGTTTCGTTTATGTCCCAGCTAATTAAGTACCTAAGTGCGCCCTTCAGGACGTCAGTTCGACGTCTTATGTGTCCGTGCTACCAGTCACCATCCGTCTGATCACTATGAGGTAAAGTTAACAATGATCGGTAGGTTTCGGCAGTGACACTGTATTCATCCACCGTGAGAACAAAAAAGCACTCAATGGCTAGCTGACTAGTCGTTTGCGCCAAAAAAGTAATATAAATCAGAATTACTTTTAAACTCACGCAGATCAGCGATAGAAACTGCATAGCAAACCACCTTTGATTTAAAAGTAGCCAGATGCGGCTTACACAGTCTTTCGTCACGCGTCGATACGGCTGACAAGCAGAAGAGTCACCACCTCTCAGTGGCTCTTGATGCTGATCTGGCAGACGAAGGGGGCGGTGAGCACGCAGCGCTCGTCGCTCCACCCCTGCGTCCAGCCCGGGTAGCGCTGAGAGCGGTCGTACAGCACGCAGTCCTCGCCGCCGTTGTTGTCCGGCTGGTAGGGCAGCCAGGTGTGCGGCGGGTCCACCAGCTGGGTGCCGTCGCTCCACACCCAGCCGGCCGGGGTGCGGCGCAGACCGATCCACGCCTGCTCCAACTCGCTCTCATCCACCAGACCGTGTACGAGCTCACGGTGTTCCTGCTGCTGCAGAGAGGCCAGCTGGGCGCGCGGGTCCCGCCCCTGGCAGGCCTCGAGCGCGTCAGCCACCGTCAGCTTCTCTCCAACCAGCAGGAAGCAGCTGCCGTCGCTCTTGCTCCAGCCAGACGGGCACGCCTTCAGCGCCCACTCGATGGCAGCCAGGCTTCTCTGCACGGCCAGCAGCTGCTCCCGCACCGCCTCCTGCCCCTGCACTAGGCTGTTGATCTGCGGATGGCAGTCGGACAGAACAGTCGCCGACACTGTTGGTCTCGGCACGGGCTCCGTGGGGTAGGCGGCCGCAGTCACCGCCGACACCAGCACCGCCCCGAGGCAGCAGACGAGAGTGAGACGCGACGCCATGGCTGCTCAGTGCTGAGTGCTGGTGGATGTGACGGCCGCGGAGGGCTCTATATACCCGAGCCCGGCCAGACACAGGAAGGGAGGGAGATAATACCGGTCAGCTCTCAGACAGCGGAGAGACTTCTTTAGCCGGCGCGGCTTCTGGAGACAGGACGGGACGCATCCGGAGCCGGAGATAGTCGAACGGGACCGGCAGCACTGTCTGTGTTGTAGGTCATCACTCGCTCAAGGTCACCGAGCTGTGGTTGCCATCCGGCACTCTGGCTGTGCGAAGTGCAGGGGCACCTCGCTATCGCCTGAGGGCCGCCCCCTCCGCCCTCCCCAGGATCGGTCCGGCCAAACTCCGGGGCAGCAGATTCGCAAGATTCGCAGGATTCGCAGGAACATAAGCTATAAGGAGTTGCCCACCACACCCCTGGCTCCCCTTCCCCAAAAAACGACTGCCCCATCCACTGTTGTGGTGATGCCGCTGGCGAAGTGAATGTTAAATGCGGGCGCTCAAATCGCTCAATGATCATTCAATGCTAGGCTAGGCAAACAAATTTATTTATGTCGTGCTCCTCTACTTACTGCAAACGCTCGGATTCGGAATGTTATACAGTTTTCTAACATGTTAAACTTAGCAAAGGAAAATCTGACACGCAATGGTTTTAGGGACACGAGTGAATCGAACAGACTTTAAGAGCGATGTTTAAAATATTTATAAATCAAAATGTGCCTTTGACAACTCAAAGTAATTATGCTTCACTGCAGTGTGCCAGTTTCAGGAAAATTGTTCCAAGTCCGACTCGATGTCTACAAAAAGACATGGTGCATGCATGTTCGTCGCAACCTGTCCGAAAATATTGTTGTCGAATTTGTCCAAAAGCAGAAAAAGTGTATGATATGGAATGTAAAACATTCAGTGTATCATTCCCAATATATGCCTAACTAAAGGCATTTGTGTCAAATATCGCTACAGTTAAAATATCCGAAAGCCACAATCAGCACATATCCATTTATATACAGGACAATATTGATTAATAAAAAGTAACTGGGAAAGTGATTTTCACGACAAGCCATCCTTGGGAATCAGATGTCCGAAAATGTCCAAAGAAATATGCCTTTGTTCGTCCGAAACCGAACCGATCTTCGGACAAATTCTGATTTCCGAAATTGTTTGCACCGATTGGCACCACTATTCACTGCACAATAGTTGCTGAATAGGGAAGCAGAGTCGGCAGAAAAGTAGACAGGGACAGAGAAGCTCTCAAGAAGTTTGGAGGCAAACTTATGGTTTATGCCCCTCATGTGTTTGTTGTTCTAAGTTAATAGTTATCCCTATTCCTTGCGGGTGGCCAGAATTACCTACGTTAACGTGCGGGGGACAGATTCTGCCTCCCAGAGATCTCGAGAACCACTTGCTCGATTTCGATGGGATGAACGCCATTCGATTCTGCATCAAAAGATCCTTCTTCTTGGACCCAAAATATATTTTTTGTTAAGGAATGGGGGACCAGGGGGCAAAAATACTTAAGAAAAAAGTATTTGCAGTCATGTGGTTCAACCGATTGTCATGCCCCAGAACGTTTTTGATTATCAGAGGAACTAGTATTCAACTTTTAAAAATAAAATTTAAAAAACAATAAATAGGCGTATTCAGGGGATGTAAAATGAGGGGATTTTCTCATGACAAATATGTGCTGTTCGTGATTGTTTGGGGCGGTATGAACGGCTCATGTGGACATGATTTGCTGTAATTGGCTAAATGTAATATATTGCGCATAAGCAGATCCAGGTAAACAACGTGGTGGCACCATGCGCATAACGCTTTTATCAACTTGCTAATTTGACGGTTGAGGTAATTTGAGGGAGCTTATCGCCTCCCATTTGCTGTACCTGAGTGCGCCTTTGCCCCCAAAATATGCGCAATCCCAGTATGTACCATGCCATAGATAACATGAACTACATGTTACTATTGATTAGTATACTATTGATATTTAGATTTTAATATTGATTACTATTGATTGATTACATGTTACTATTGATTTTTGACCTCGGCCTTCGGCCTCGTTCAAAAATCAAGAAAGCACATCGGTCTTGAAAATGTATTGGTACACCGGGCCTCAATGAACGTATTATATACAATGTATCGTTGTGGGTGTTTGGCCAGTCGTTCATGTTGTCTCCCTACGCTCGAAAAAAAGTATAACAATAACTTGTGTTCAACTATCAAGGTTTATTAAAAGGGTAGTAATGCCTACTACTTTTGAAATGTCAAATATATTTTCTTACGGTGAATGAGCCACTTCGTTTGATTATTGGTTCTCGATAAAATTCATGTCTGAAGCCCCTTTATGTGTTGTTGAATTTTTATCTTATAATTCTGTTTGCATTTGCTTTTGTTTTCATAGAACTGCAGTGAAATACGTCGTCACTATAAACAGAGTAAGATAGCGCAAAATTTTACCTATAATGGCGCAGCTTAAGACGGATAAAGCAAACCTTTATGAGGCTATGGTGTATGTGGTTTTGCTTTACAGTGATCAAGATCTCGTATCGGCGCCGCTGTGTGATACAGTGGCTCACGATTGTTGCTATTGGCCAGATACGCTAACTAATATATGCTGTAGCTTGTAATTTAAGAGCAATGCTTTAGTAGCGAAAGCTCTCTGCGACCATCGATAATTAAAAATTCTTTGCCAGAATGGATTTGCGACTATTTGAAATTTCAGCAACTAAAGGAATCTAGGGAGAATATGAAGTACTGATCGGCTAAAGTGAGAGAGAGTATGTTTCACAGACTCAGCGTCAACAACTATTCAGACATGGCCCATTTAGTGAGTAGGCCACATCTGCCCTTTAACTTGTTACCTATGTGTTTTTGATCGGATATTTTGTTGCCTGATGAATGAGAATAGGTAAAAGGGGATGATCATTAAAATGGCAGTTATGCATTTGTTTAATGTAAAAAGGCGAGACCAAAAAGAATAAGCTTTCACCGTTACGGCATCGTCAGATTCAAAGGTTAATGGCATCCTCCATGGCTCAAAAGTTCCCATCAAACCTATTTGGAATTGGATTAACAATAACTCTCTTCAAAAATTACTTATATCTTCAGCCGCAGCCCTCGTAAGTCCTCCATGTTCTTCCAGCAACAAAGCATATCATACCTGCAAGAACAGACTTGAATGTAAATGTAACACCAAAAATGTAATTTACAAAATAACATGTAAGACATGCGAAGCCAACCAACGTAATGAATGTTACGTAGGTGAGCGCACTCGGCCTGTCCGTTATAGATACAACGAACATCTGAGTGACGCTCGCCTGCGTAAGCTAGACACACCTCTTGGTGAGCATACCTTACATTATCATCCAGACATGTCTAACTTTGCAATCAACTACTTGCTTCGCATTGAAATACTTGACAGAGGTAAGGACTGCG
>VOPJ01011890.1:0-21670 GCA_014673585.1 Semibalanus balanoides | reverse complement strand
CATTTGGGAAATATTCCACTGGATTTGGCCCCTTCCCCAAAAACCAACGGCTAGATCCTCCCATGTATCTATATGGATGTACTATGTAGTACGTTGGGAATATTGACGTTGTATTGATGTCATGGCATTTATTTGGTGTACAAACGATAAATGTTTGGAAAATCGTACAACATTGAGTATTAATGCAAATTTAAAAGGTCAGAAGAAAGGAAATCACATTGTCTTCAAAATGGCTATCTCCGATTTACGTAACTTTTGGTTTTAACCCCAAAAACTCAACTAAATCGTTTTTGTTTCGGAAAAATACACGGCGCCCCCTCAGGTGCCAAAAGAGGCGCCCCCAAGGGCCTGCAGCCCCCCTCAATGAAAATCCTGGATCCGCCACTGGCCCCTGGCACGAATGGTCGTTTCTTAATTCGCCGTAAAACATACGCTTGAGGAGAAAACAAGCCGGACCTTAGTGTGTACTATAGCAACTGCAGGCCCTGTACCTACAGTTACAAACGGGCTGACGGCACGCTCCCTGCCCCCCCCACACGGTCAACAATTTTGTCGCTGGTGGCTGATGGCCTGTAAATTTGACCCCCACGCTCCACAGCTTTATTATATATGCGTAAGAAGGCCATAAGGATAATCTAGGGTCAACCAGTTTTGAAACCGGCTGATTAAAATTAACGTTGCCCAATCCCAAATCCACTAACAGCCAAATCCAACACTTGTCTTTAAAAAATTTAGGTCAGCCGCTCCTGAAAACCGGACAGAGGACCCACTTTGGGCTACCTTCACTAGGGCCCTAGGGGGGGGACGCATTTTCGTAAGGACCAGGTACGGCCGAATGCGCCCCCTTGGGTGATTTTTCTCTGCATCTGGCCTGCAGATTTGAAATATTAGTGTAAAACTATTGACTATTCCATTGTATTGTTTTCATTTTTTAAATACAGCAAAACAGGGGTACACGGGGCCACCTCGGGGGGGGGGGGGGGCATCAGGCCGCCTCTGAGCAGGGACGTAACCAGGGAGTGGCCGCCCCCCCCCTCCTCCCCTGGAGGCCAGGGAGCGCTTTTGGTGAGCGCAGCGCACCAAAAAGGGCCGACAAGACTGCGAAGCGCGGTATCATGGACACTATCAAAAGTCCGGAGACCACACTAAGCATGGTCTTTTGAGAGTTTGGAGCACTTCAGAGGCACTTTAGGGCCACTGCCCAACAGGACCCTCTCTGAAAGACCAGAAGGCCCCATGGACGTTCAAAAGGCCCCTGTTGAGGTCAGACCAAAAGGGTCCCTGAGCGATTCAGAAGGGTCATGAACATGCCGAATGGGCCTGTAACCAGCACAGAGGGACCCCTGGGCAGGTCGGAGGGCTCCTGGGAAAGACGCGAGGGCCCCTTTGAGCAGGTTAGATGGGTCCCTGGGAATGTCGGTAGGGTGACAAAGCAGCCGGAGCAGTTCCTTACCAGGTCTTAAGGGCCCCTGGACAGACCTGAGGGTCCCAGGAAAATTCAAAGGGTCCCTATGTTGTTCAGAGGGGCCCTTATCCCTTGACCAGACTAGAAGGGTCCCTAGGCGGGTTAAAAGGGCCCCTGAACATGCCTAATTGACCTTAGTCAGCACGAAGGGGCCCAGTGCCCAATGGGGCCTTTTCAACGCTCGGGAGTGGGCCCTTTAAACGCTCGGGATTTTTTTTAGGCACCGCCGCCCCGGGCGAAATCCTGTCTATACGTGCCTGCCTCAGAGGGGCCCCACGAGGCCACCTTAGAGGGGCCCCACGAGGCCACCTTAGAGGGGCCCCACGAGGCCGCTTCAGAGGGGCCTCTCGGGGCCGCCTCAGAAGGGTCCCCACGGGGCCGCCTCAGAGGGGCCCCGGATTTCGTAAGGGGGCACGAAATCCTACAAAATAGCACTGCCATTTATGCAGTATATTGGGAGATAATGACGTTTTAATGACGTCATGTCATGCCTTTGTTAGTGGAAAAACAATAAATGTTTGGATGAATCACAGAGGATTGCGGGTTGACGAAATTGATAGCACGTTTGAAGCAAGGAAATAACATTATCTTTTAAATGGTTATCTCGTTTTTTTATTTTTTATTTCTAGGGCTCAATGGGCCTCTGGACATGCGCGAGAGGCCCCTGGACAGATTTTGGGCTCCTAAGTGGGCTAAATGGGCTCCTTTCCCTTAGGAATGAAGGTCAGAGCATAGGAGTAAAAACAGGAGGGTTGGGGGAGGGGACCAGCTCCATCACTTCTCGGTCAATTTTGCTGCTAAAATATTTAATTTTTATTTGTGAAAAATTGTTGATGGCTAAAGGTTTGCCAGGACGAGAAGAGCCCCAAATCTGCAAAAACATTCCACATTGGCTGGGTTTCCCTCAAGACGAGATGAAAGTTTCATCAGCCACCCACTTTTCGCGACGTTCCTATATCCCTGGGTCCTGGGACGTAGCCAAGGGGGGGGGGGGCACGGAGGTTATGCTCCTCTGAGCAAACCAATTTATCACTAGATAAGATCAGATTCTGCTGACGACTCGACCCTGCTCCCCCCCTCCCGTCCCGCTCAATATCTTCTCGCCGATGAAACACGGAGCGAAATTCCCCCTCAAACTCGAAACCTAGATCCACCACTAGCCACTAAGTACTTTTGATTTCCATGTAGCACTTATGGCTGGTTCGAAGTATTTTTGATAAAAATAAAATAAAAATAAACCTACATTATTTCAATCTTCTCGAAATCTTAGAGCAGCCTATGATAGGAAGGTATACCTATCGCTGCTCCAAAACTTCAAGAAGATTGAAATATTATTTGTTCTTGAAAATTATTATGAAATATTATTGGTTTATTTGTTATTGATTCTCAAAAATTATTCTCATTAGCAATTTTTTTACATGCAATTCAATAGGTATTAGGATTTAGGTATGTCCAAAAAACAACATTTTGCGCTTAGCGTTAGGTTAGGGCGTTTATGTTAGGTCGATTAGCATCTCTGCAGGCATAGGTATCTGTTAATAATTTGTCTCTTTTCGCATATCCCGTTTGTAAGAAGGAAATGTCATTACTGACACGGCTGACATATTTTCAGAGACGGAACATTGACAGAACACCTTCAGAGGTCCATCCCATCTGGTGTGGAGTGTGGACTCACTGGCCGACGACGCGACTGACTTGAACAGGACGTCGGAACGCTGCTCTATACATATTATAACCAGCCGCACCCTGCTGTTGTACTAGCTCGCTCGTATGTGTGTGGAGACGGCCCTGGTGTAGAGTGGATGCGACCTTGGTGTTGGCAGGAACGCCTGTCACGTTGGCGTCTACAGTGACTGGGCAGGCGGCTGTCAGCAGCGCTGGCGGTTCTGCCCAGGGGGCCGCGTCCGGCGTCTCCAGCCCGGCCCCTCCCCGTCACCGGCGTCACCGCCGTCACCGGCACGTCATCCTCCGCTGACTGTCTGGTGACGCGCTCACACCAGGTGCCAATAATAACTTGGCTTCCCTATTACTGTGCAGTCCGTGTGCTAACCGGCAGGTCAGTCCCAAATTCGTCCGTGCCAGCGTTATTACGTCACACAGCGGCTGCTCCCCCTGCAGGGGTTCCTGAGCGCGCCCCTGCCGCCACATAACATGCTGCCGCCTCGTGAGGTAGCCTGGCGGAGCGGGGCCGAGCGGGGAGCGGGGCCGCGCCCTCTGCCGGCGCCCTCCGCCGGCCGCCGGGGCCTCTCGGTCGGAATATCACCACCAGCTCGGCCGGGGGACCTGGCAACCGGCCAGCCGCCAATCGATGCCGCGCTCGCCTCTGACGTCACCGTCGGCTCGACCAATGGCGATGCGGGCCGGCCGGCGGCGCCTGGACGGTTTTCGCTGGCGTCGGCCGCCGCCCCGTCACTCCCGGTCTACTGCGGCGCCGAACCGCCCGCTGCAGTGGAGTACTGAGCGCCGACCGTCATCACCGGCGCCGCCAACAGAGGAGGGACACCGCCAGAGAACATCTCACCAGTCCCGCGCCCTCGGCGTGAACCGCAACCATGGACGTGAGTAGTGTCGCCCGGCGGCCTCACTGGCCCCGCGCCACGGCAGAGGCATGGGAGTCGTGCCACCTGGCATTATTGCATGTTAGCCGGCCCGGCCGGGTGCCTGAGTCTGATGGCCTCAGGCGGAGGCGGCTCAGGGAGGGGTGCCTGAGTCTGATCAGGCGGAGGCGGCTCAGGGAGGGGTGCCTGAGTCTGATGGCCTCAGGCGGAGGCGGCTCAGGGAGGAATGCAGAAGAGAGGGGGAGGGGAATAACATGGGGAAGCTGGAGGGGAGGACGGGAAACTCTCGGGGGAGCTCGGAGGACTTCGGGGGAACAACTGCTGAGTGCTGGTAGGTGGGTGATGGGGCCAATGTCTAGCAGGTTCCCAGCTTTGTTATTTGAGACCAATCGTGGAGAAAAGGTGGGAGGGCCTGCCCTGCGTCGTGCAGCTAGTGCGCAGGAAATTGCCAATCTAGCGACTGAGAGGAAACATTTCCGCGAGGAGCGTAATAGGAGCTCTGTCCCGGGTGGGTGTGTTCCATTATGGTTGTAAATCCGCACCGCCTAGTACAAGACCAGAGCCAAGTGACACACAAAATTCATTTCTTTCAGATTTTTACTCATCTGTATGCAAGCTCTAAATGACTGCCGTGAGTCGTGTGCAACTATATAGGCTCTGGTGCGTCATATAAATCAATCCAGTGGCGGCGCATCAACCATATGAGTCAGTCAGTCCCCAGCCAGCAGTGGAGGACGGGAGGAATGTCGAGCCGGCCCCGCTGTCGGGTGTCGATCGACGCCAGGGGGTCGATCAGACCGGGGAGAGGGCTAGGGTGGCTGGGGCTGGGAGGGACTGCTGAGGGCCGGATAGCGATGACTGGGGGTCCTTCGTCCCTAAACAGTGAGATATTCCCGGGGGTTATATGACACGGCGGTGTTGGTGGGTGGTTCCCGTGCCGAGGAGTGGCTGCGGGCGGTTGCCAGGGCGCGGGCGGGCCGGACGGCTGTTGCAACGGCGAGGGGGGGGGGACTGCCGGCGCCGACACGGTCGATGTAGCCCCACGGCTCGGCCAGCAGCTTGTGACGTCACCCGCTCGATAGTCGGCCAGGTGGCGGGCAGAGCTGCGGCGCGCCTGCGCTGTCCCGAGTCGGCCTCCCTTGGCAGACCCGCCCCCTGACCGACCGACCGACCGACCGACTGCCCCCCCCTCCCTGTCCGGACCAATCGACCCGATGACGGACTGGATCGGGCTTCGTATCAGGAACTGCCGCAGGGGGTGTAAACTGTGGGACGGTGGGCGTGTCTAATTCTACAAACGGGGTAACTTTAGACGCGAACATTGCATAGGCATGAGGGTACCGCGTTACGGGTTTTGAATTGTTAGTTAAATAGGATGGGCTGCATGGCTAACTTTATAATGGATTTTAGCGTTTATGATATGATCTTGTGAATGATCTGGACAGAACATTCACAACTGGAATGAACAGCGAAATTGGCTTCTTATCATAGTGCAATTGCAACATATTTTTTGAGTATTGCATTCTCAAATTCAAAACATTCGGAAAAATAACCGAGTATACATTTTAAACTGGACCACCAAGTGTATAAAGGGACCAAATCCATACATACTGAGTTCTCGGCTGGAATGAAAATGCAAAACTGAGCCCTCCCTGGCCTGAAATGCGTCATATATAGGCGATTTATGTCACAAGTGTCTGTGTACTCCCCCCCCACACACACACACACCGCTCCCATGTCAGATGGTAGATAATTGTCGCAGGTGTGAGGGCACCTATGTCACCTAATTGACCACACAACACGCCCGCACAAAAACACCGGATGTGCCGCTGACTTGAAGGTTAACCTTGCCTCAGTTGGTGGTTTAGGGACGCCCACCGCGGCATTTCATGGTCGACGTCACACGTTTTTACCATCATCCTACTGTAGAGGAGGTTCAATAATACGGCTAGCGTTAACAGGTCGGTTTGTTATTCGGGAATCGGCTTGCCGAATTACTTCAAAAGATTCACTTTTGTTTGTCCAGATAAATTTGCGTTAGCTGAGTTTGAAATTTAAATGTTGAAAACCTTATACATTTTTCGACGTTCAAACGTGGAAGACTATCTATGTCGTGCATCATCCGTTCCATTTTCGGGCCCCTACCCTGCAGTATAAACCGTTACAAATGCCTAGAAAATGGTCCATTGGAAGGTGACGTGCAATGCACAACATCAGATGTCAATCAAACGCCATGTTCCGTGCTCAGGTGGCATGCTAAACAACACTGATGTGCATCAAAAGTAGATGCTATATTACCGTTTCTGGTTTTGCTACATGCTATTTCTTCACATTCAAGTAACTGTTGGCTTAGATTTTAGAAGGCTATCACATCCACTCGGTAACATGCAGGATAAAGGCAGCATTAACAAACGAGTCTCCCTTAAAGGAAATAGTTCACAGTTCATCTTCAACATGGGTTTTGAACTGAGATAGCAGTTTTGTAGCCCGTGTTGAAAGAAAAAAAAACTTAACTGCAAGTTTTCTGGGCTGAAAGGGCTCTCCAGCCGAATATATTTGACTTTTTGTCGAAGGAATGTGGGCCATCAATAAGGAATGTCAAGATTGTGGGCCTCACACACCTGGGCAGAGGCTATACAGTAATCTTACGCGACTATACATTCGAATCTGATTGGCTGAGCCACGTTTGACGTTGCGGATGATACGCATATAGTTTTGATTAAATTAATAATTTACGTCCTTCTGTCCTGAATTGGCGCGATGTATGGCTATTTTTGGCATTATGAAAATAAGTTGTATTTAAAAATGTAATCAAATTGTGTCTGAAAAAAACGATCCAAAGTGAACTATTTCCTTTACAGTTCAGCCGCAATTTGACTTAAAGGAAATAGTTCACCTTGGATTTTTTTCAAACACAATTTGATTATATTTTCTAATAGGTACAACTTCTTTTCATAATGTCAAAAATAACCATACATCGCGCCGATTCAGGACAGAAGAACGTAAATGACTAATTTCATCAAAACTATATGCGTACTCTCCGCAACGTCAAACGTGGCTCAGCCAATCAAATTCGAAATGTATAGTCGCGTAAGATTACTGTACAGCCTCTGCCCAGGCGTGTGCGGCCCACAACAGCCTCTGCCCGGGCGTGTGAGGCCCACAATCCTTCGACAAAAAGTTAAATATATTCGACTGGAGAGCCCTTTCAGCCCAGAAAACTTGCAGCAAGGTTTTTTTTAACACGGGCTACAAAACTGCTATCTCAGTTCAAAACCCGTGTTGAAGGTGAACTATTTCCTTTAAATAGCTTTTAAAAGCTTCGATATCTAAATCCATTTCGCTTTCGCGTGCAACACACGGATAACAATATACGAATGGGAGATATGCCGGTACTCAGGATTAGGTAAACGCGACACAAACCACGCACAACCTTCACTGATCACTCAAGTGAAAAGGCTCCGGAACAGAGAGACAGAACGCACGTTTGGTTTTGAGATGCTCGCCCTAACCCATCCCGTCTCTAACCCAGCTCGAACAGAAAGCCTTCACGGGCTGCCACGGTAGGTGGCTCCTCTTACCACCCGCCCCGCTGTGCCCGACTAGCGTTTGATGCCTGTGTTTGACTAGCGTTTGGTGCTTGTTTGGTTTCGACTCACGCGGCCTCGGCTGGCGACTGCAGCCTGTCCGGCTGCACGCACGTCCGCTACCCGCAGAGATGATCAACAGTCGACCGCAAACTAACGGCACGACCTCGGGAATTATTGAATTCATGCTTGGTGAAACAGTACAAAGAAGGTGTTCATTTATCAAAAGCCTTCTGGCACGAAATATACTAATTTATCGAAGGTCCTCAGACCTGCGTTGCTCTGAAATTCTGATATGAACACCTTCTGTGAGCTGTTTCTGCGGCATGTCTCCAAAGTTGCCGTGCTCGCGCGGCTGGTCGGTGTCGACGTTCCCTCAGCTCTGGCCTGTCGCGCCCGTAGACGCTTGCCGGCGCGCCAGCCTGCAGTGCATGGTAGCTGGGGCCGGGTCCAGCGCGTGGAGGCGCGGCTGGCAGGCATGTGACCCGGCTCGTCTGTTCGCAGTACGGCCGACCGGACTCGTACCGCGCCGCTACCACTCCAGCGGTGGCCGATGATAATATCACAGCCCACGGACAGCTCAAGGTAGGACTGCAGCACGAGACGGCCGGCTGAGAGAGCCGCTCTGGCTCGGTCGCTGTCTCTCGACCTCTCTCGGGAGACGGCCGGCTGAGAGAGCCGCTCTGGCTCGGTCGCTGTCTCTCGACCTCCCTCGGCAGCTTTTGCCGCAGTTCTCTCGGCAGGCGCCGTCTTCTCTCCAGCGCCTCCTCTTTGCAGAATCGCTTTCTGTATCGGTCTCTCAGGTGACGGTGCTTCTGGACTATGCGCTGCTTCAGGTGAACTTTCCATATCTTGAGCCTACCGTCTCCAGTTTGTCCTATTCAAGGGAAAACTCTTCTCTCGTCAGATGAGTTTGAGCTTTTGAGCCTTTCTATGAACTTTTCGCTCTAGCCTTTCTCCCTACTCTGCAGTTCTTTCTGCCTTTTCTCGTCATCCCCTCTTTCGATCCGTGGACCGTAAGACCTATCACTTTTCATGAAACGTAAACACCGATACAATACCAGGGTCTATAGTCTTTGAAGCATGCAGCCATCCACCTTCGAACCTAAATATAAACAGTGCACTGTGCGCTGCCTGCACTGTCTCCGCTCCAACACTCTACTTTCGTTTGTTTTCTTGGCCCATCGGAGCAGCAAGGCTGTTCCAAACACTCACATTAATGATACACATTAATGATAAAACAACTCTTCCCGGTGGGTTCTCTATCTTTATGTTTTTCCCCGTTCTTTCTGCGTGCTCCTCGATATTGTGTTGCCTATCACCTCTTGTTTTCCTTTGTTTTACTCTGTTTTGAATATCTTCACATTTGTAGAAGTCCCCTCCACTATGACGTCCATTTCTGTTCTCCATCACGTCTCGCCGTCTCCGTTATCCGGCATCTGCTATTGGCCCCAGCGTCACTTTCACTGCCTGCCGTCCTCGGGACATTTACCGTCCGCTACCAAATGCCGCTTTCGCTCCAACGCGCCGCCTCCCGGCTCCCGTACACAGATCTGGACACAATGATGTCTATGGACCTCCGCGCCGCCTCCTGGCTCCAGTAAACACATCTGGACACAATGATGTCCATGGACCTCCGCGCCGCCTCCTGGCTCCAGTAAACACATCTGGGCACAATGATGTCTATGGACCTCCGCGCCGCCTCCCGGCTCTAGTACACACATCTGGACACAATGATGTTATGGACTCCGGCCGCTCTCCGGCTCTAGTACATACTCGGACACAATGATGTCTATGGACCTCCGCGCCGCCTCCCGGCTCCCGTACACACATCTGGACACAATGATGTCCATGGACCTCCGCACCGCCTCCCGGCTCAAGTAAACACATCTGGGCACAGCGATGTCCATGAACCTCCGCGCCGGCCCCTGTGACCTAGTTTCCGCCGCACCGTCGCTCCCCTACCCCGGTCCTCGCCGGTGCCGACGCGGCGTCGGCTCCTGTCCGCCGTCGTTGGCTCGCGCGGTGCTGTCGGTCGGGGCAGAGTTGGCCTCCGGTTCTCCCCGTGCCTCGGTCGGCTGTCGGCTCCATTGACACGGTAGGTGCTGACAGGTAAGGCTACCTGCTATGCCGGGTACTCCTCTTAACCGCCCCGTGCATGTTCGGCGCGAATAGCTTTGTTACTTGTTCAGTTATGACTGCACCGTTGTGCTGACGCCGTAGTGTTTGAGTCCCGTGGTTGGGTGGCGGGCAGTCCTACAGATGGGATGTCTGTGCCCCGATCTTAATGACCCTCGAGGTATCACGGCTACAGGGTATCGGGTTACACTCGGAACGTGTTAAAGGAACATGTACGAAAGGAAAAGGAAATGATCTCATTTTCGAAAATGGCGAGATTTTGAGCGAGCATTTGTCGAGCGCCGATAATGCTATGCCGAGGCTCTTTCGCTGAACCAAACCATCATGTCTGACTGTTGCCTCGTTTCAGTCCAAACGCCAGAAACATGATGCGAAGAAAAGCAAGAAGCCCAAGAAGGGCATGAATGACCTCAAGCAGGAGTTGGTGCTCGATGAGCACATGATCTCATTGGAGGAGCTGCAGCAGCGGCTAGGAACCAGTATCACCGCGGTAAGCGTCCCTGACAGCGGAATATCGTACCTGAAGCAGGTGCCGAGGTCATGCAGATAAAGAGACAGGACGAAACTACAAGTATGTTAAAACAAACGTGATCGGTTTTCGAATTTGTTGATTTGGTTTATTGTTCTCTGTATCTAAAATAATTTCACATAAGCGAAACACTTGTCACCTCAGTATTGGAGGACTCATTCCATGTCTCGTATATGCAATATGAGAGGAAACTTTTGCCGGTTGTTTGATTGTTTTTTCTGATAAATGTCAACGATGTAGGATAATGCTACTAATGGGCGCTAATTGACGTGCGGTGTCGAGGTGCTCTGACACCACAATAAACAAACAATGCTTCTAATACATTACACATGGCAGTCTCCAGGTGCGGCGGCCAGGTAAACGTAGTGAGGCAGTCAGGAGGACGGGGGGGGGTGTTTTGTGATTTTTTGGGGTAGGTTTAGAAAAACATGCAGATCACCACGGGTACTACTTCACCGCTACATGCAGCCTGTGTTTTTGCTGTCATCACATTTGAATTGAATTGAAAATAGGCAAATATTATTGAGTGCTCGTGCGAGGAACATGGGTAATGAGTAGATATACAAATAAATGAAGAGAAAATAGGCAAATATTATTACGCAAAGTGTGCGGAACGTAAGGCTCCTTGATTCTGCATTCTGTCAGTTGACAATAATTGTGTGGTCGCATTTAAGAATAGAATAAGAAATCAGAGCCTTCACATAACAATAATTCGGAATATATGCGAAGAACACGGCTAAGAAAAATGCATATAACTATATGATGTCCTATTAGTTGTAATCTGGGTGATCTGAACGGCCCGCCCATCTCCTTGCAGCATTATGCAACTATTACATTGAAAGGAAATGTAAAAAGGTTATTAAACCATTAGAAAGAGATTCCCACATTCAAAATAACCCGAAACATTCGTAATTTAAATATCGGCGCCTGTCACAAAGGTTCTTTGCTGCTGCCGTGTTGACGCCGCATCGGATTTCTCCGGAACAGAAGCGCCGCGAAAACCACTAGATCCTGTGCGTGCTGTTACGCTGAGATGCCGCCAAAGAGATCTGGCGTAAACAAGCGTTTGGCTGTGAGCATGTGGCTCACAGCCCAACTTTTTAACAATGCTAACTTGTCAATAAGTAGGCTGAATTTGGAGCCTAACAAAACAACGCAAAATATTGTAATAAACATGGAAAATGAGACGCGTTTAGCTGATTGGAAAAATGTTTTGTCTATAAATATGCCATTCCCTTATTCCTACTAAAATTATTAATAAATAGGAAAAAAACAATTATTTCATTATGTTGGCTATTTTAGGTAAGGCACTGCCTCATCTGCCTCAATGGAAGAACCGCCACTGGCAGTCTTATCAAACAAGTGTCGCCATCAGTTTCGTGATGTTCTAGTGAAAAATCGAGCCGCTGGCTCGTTTTTTTTAAAGAATGTGCTCAGAACTTGGCGCAGGAGATGTTTAGCGTCGAAATAGCGCCTCAGATTTGCAGCAGGAAAGCCAAATACTATGTAGGTGTCTTACATTATGCCCAAACATAGCAAATTTCCAGTCCTGAGGCCATTCTTTAAATAAAAAATCGAGCCGGTGGCTCGATTTTTTTTTATAAGAACGGCCTCAGATCTTCACTTTGCCATGGCTGTATATTGCTGAATCGGACTTCTGACCAGCCGAGGTATAGGGGCTTTCGGACCCCGGATCAAACTCCAAATTCGCTGCGACTTCTGTAAGGATGCAGTGTCTTGACACTTGACCGGAGTAATAATGCCTCTCCTCAGGGTCTGACCGAGGCTCGCGCCAAGGAGAACCTAGACCGGTTCGGCCCGAACGCCCTGACTCCGCCCAAGAAGATCCCCGAGTGGGTCAAGTTCTGCAAGAACTTGTTCTACGGCTTCTCTCTGCTGCTGTGGATCGGTGCCATCCTCTGTTTCGTCGCCTACTCGATCCAGGCGGGAACATTCGAGGAACCGCCAGATGATAACGTGAGCATACCGGTCTCAACGAGAGGGCTCAACGATGTGTGGGAAGAGGAAATATACAATGCTGTATTTGTGTAGTGTAATATAGACTATGTACACGTGCTTGATGTGTCGGTGCTCTTAAAGATCAGTTTGCATTGTTATAGATATTTAATTTCACCACTAAACTTTACTGGTGCAAATGCATCGCGATTTCTTCCTTCAGTCTTGTGGAAGAGGAAGACAATTGATCGATTTAGTAGACAACTGTCGAAGTCGGAACAAATGAGACCATTGCTTTTCTGCTCCCTTCACCCGGTTTATTGAATGTGGTGATAAGACGGTTGAAGAATAGCTGCATTTGACAGGAGTCGTGTACTTTGATCCGGTATCTGGATATATTTTCGCTTGAAAGCGGTTGCGCATTGCGCAATCAGTACTATTGTTTCGTTTACAGCAGTAGATAGCAATTTAGTGGAATGTTTCTTGGAGTAGCGACTGCCCAGTTCACATTATTCGGACAATGCAACCTTTTACCCTCTATCTCTTGTAAGGAGCGAATTGTGCTAGCTGGCCTGGAAACACAGACTGAATTATTACGCAATGTAGCACACAATATGCATAATATTCATGCCGAAATTTGAAGAAAAATAGCGGCCCGTCGTTAAGTGGTAGTGGTTTGGCTCTGTTACAGCTTTCTGGAGTTCCTTCAAAACACTAGGAACTGATATCATTATTATTATTTGTATTGCAACTAATACTGACCTGATATGCTGCGCTCCGCAGTTGTACCTGGGTGTTGTGCTTTCCGCTGTCGTCATTATCACTGGCTGCTTCTCCTACTACCAAGAGTCCAAGAGTTCCCGGATCATGGAGTCCTTCAAGAACATGGTGCCGCAGGTTCGTACGTCTGCAATGGAGGCTGTTGAGTGAAGCCTTGAAACGCTGTCACAGACACACAGACACATCGACGTGAATTGGAAGAACTGATTCTGCTCACGAGTTTCGTTATACTTACAATGAATATAGGATGACTAGCCAAATGTTGGGCAGCACATAACATACCACACATGCTGCCATGACTGGCGCACTTTTTATATTGTGCAGCAGATCACACTTTGATGTGCAGCTGCAGGAGAGTTGTGTGGACAATCAGTTGACATAGCTATTCACCTGAAAGACAGATAAAGTAACTGGATGCTCACAGAGACTGCCTTTTAGGTTGTTTCTGTGGGCATATCATTGTCCACAGAAACATTGGCCGATGCTGATGGGCTTAGCCTAACTATCCTCGCTACGTTCCGGTGCTTTGCTTATTCGAATTATGGATAATATTAGCAACGTCTTCTTCGCAGTACGCCCTGGTCATCCGTGACGGCTCCAAGGCGACTGTTCGCGCCGAGGAGCTTACCGTCGGCGATCTGGTCGACGTCAAGTTCGGAGACCGAGTTCCTGCTGACATTCGCATCATCGAGGCCCGCAACATGAAGGTGGACAACTCCTCCCTGACCGGAGAGTCTGAGCCGCAGAGTCGCAGCCCGGAGTTCACCGCCGAGAACCCGCTCGAGACCAAGAACCTGGCCTTCTTCTCCACCAACGCCGTCGAGGGTGAGCCGAAACGGGCGTTGGTCGCTGGGTCGATCACTTCTGGGTCGATAGTTAGCTTAGTCGATAGTTACCAATCACCCATCAGGCCTGTGCGATTGGTCGATTGTTACTGGCTCGACTGCCGATGAGTCGTTGACTGTTCTTGGTTGGACTAATGGCAGGTCGAGGATCTGTCTAGAATGAACGAACTTAAAGTCCAGAATGGGTTCGGTCGAACGTGAGTGCTTACTGCATCTGTTTGCTCTGTGTCATGGCACCCCTTTCAACAAACACTGGCTTTCCATCTCCAGGAACCTGCAAGGGCATCGTCATCAACACCGGCGACAACACCGTGATGGGTCGCATTGCTGGCCTGACCTCCGCAATTGAATCCGGCGCGACTCCCATCGCTCGTGAGATCGAGCACTTCATCCACATCATCACTGGCGTGGCTGTCTTCCTCGGAGTCACCTTCTTCATCATTGCCATCATCCTCGGCTATAACTGGCTTGACGCTGTCATCTTCCTTATCGGTACGCGTGTTCTGTCTTTTTGTGGTTATATTCTGATTGTGTGTGTGTGAGTGTATGTCTTGATTGTTTTCAACAAGGGCTTCTGTTGCCGTAGTTAGTGGCCACGGTTACGAGGATAGCATGCCACTATTTATGTTTGTGTAGCGCTTCCATGACATGGTAAGCTTGGGAACATGTAAGGATTGGCTTTGATGAGGGTTGGATGAACCCCGACATTGGAACGAAGAAGTCATCATGATTCTCTCCAGTTATTCCTAGTTGTATTTCGCTGTTGGCTCGGTAGGGCTTGCCTACGCTGCGACCAGCACAAGGACGATATTGCAATGTAACAACAGTCGCCACTCTCCAACCGTTCACCGACAGTCTCATTGCATCTCTAATATCACCCTTCCACCCTCGGCAGGTATCATCGTGGCCAACGTGCCCGAGGGTCTGCTGGCCACCGTCACGGTGTGCCTTACCCTGACTGCCAAGCGGATGGCCTCCAAGAACTGCCTCGTCAAGAACCTGGAGGCTGTCGAGACGCTCGGCTCCACCTCTACCATCTGCTCGGACAAGACCGGAACCCTGACGCAGAACCGGATGACCGTGGCCCATATGTGGTACGACAATCAGATCATGGAGGCTGACACCACCGAGGACCAGTCTGGTGCCTCTTATGACCGCAATACCCCGGGCTGGAAGGCGCTGTCCCGCGTGGCCGCCCTCTGCAACCGCGCTGAGTTCAAGGTCGGCCAGGAGAGCATGCCGATTCTGAAGCGTGACGTCAACGGTGACGCCTCGGAGGCTGCCCTGCTCAAGTGCTGCGAGCTGGCTATGGGCAACGTCATGGGATACCGTGACAAGTACAAGAAGGTCTGCGAGGTGCCGTTCAACTCCACCAACAAGTTCCAGGTGCGTGAGTGGTGACTCCTTCACTGCTGATCCTGGGAAATGGAGACTGCCCTAAGTTAACGAAATACGTTTCAGCGATAATTGAGCTTTGGTTTGTTTATGCAGTAGTAAAGTCTAGTAGTCATTGGTATAGCGTGGTTATTGACGTGCAGTGAAGTTGACAGAAAACTATATCAATGCTTTCATTATAGAGACTGTGTGGAACAAATCCTTGCGTAAGCTTAAGCTTTCTAAATTCTTAAATAATCCGAACCCGGCGCTGATACCTGCTTGTGTACGTCGTCAAAGCTGTTGTGCTGACCGTACTCCCCACCTTCCGGCCAGGTCTCGATCCACGACGTCCGCCACGAGGACGCCAAGAACCCGAACCTGCTGGTGATGAAGGGCGCTCCGGAGCGCATCCTGGACCGCTGCTCGACCATCCTGCTCAACGGCGTGGAGAAGCCGCTCGACCAGGAGATGAAGGACGCCTTCAACAACGCCTACATGGAGCTTGGAGGACTCGGAGAGCGTGTGCTTGGTCAGTTACACTATGACTTGGCCCGTGGGGTGCTTATACTTCTGTTATGAAGTTCGGTCTGGTGTTGTTGATTTTGATGTGAAGCCAATCTCTGAGCAATTTTGCGTTTTGTGGTTAGTTTTCCAGGAGTTTCCATTGATGTTTGCTGGCTAAGAAAAACTCGTCATAGACATGACAACACTGGGTTAGACATCGAATCACACATTCCCCATCGTTTTTTATCAGCTGTGGAATTCCCGTTTTTGTGCGGACGTTTTCCAAGTTGCGAATCATTGCGAGGTGTTCAACGATATCTGGAGCTACAACTTAAGCTGGTGCACATCATGTCGAAACGGCCGTCCACATGTCTTCTCACCTCCGCGCTCCGTCTGTCGCAGGTTTCTGCGACTTCGTTCTGTCGGGCGAGAAGTTCCCGAGCGAGTTCCCCTTCGACAGCGACGAAGTCAACTTCCCGCTGGAGGGTCTGCGCTTCGTCGGCCTGATCTCGATGATTGACCCGCCTCGTGCCGCCGTGCCGGACGCCGTGTCCAAGTGCCGCTCTGCCGGTATCAAGGTCATCATGGTCACTGGCGACCACCCCATCACAGCCAAGGCCATCGCCAAGAGCGTCGGCATCATCTCCGAGGGTGAGTGGTGATTGGCTGTTGATGTGCTAAATGTGGATTGGTGCTCGGTTGCTCGGTCATGTGCTGGAACGAGATCACGAAAGGACAATGCTAGGCGGGAGAGGTTTCGTGATAATGAGAGAATACACGTTGAATCAATGTGTGCTCTATATATTGTTGTATATATTCATATGCTTACTTGTTTTGGTGGTGGCTTGTCAACCACATCATACTTTGTGATCTGGTTGGTTACTCACGTTTTGTCCTTGGAAATGTGTCTCAGATGCTTAGGAGATAATAGAAACTCGTGGCTTCCCTTTATCTCCATATTTGGACCAATGAACCAGTGGACTGGACCTAAGCTAATTTCCACTCTTCCCACATACCATCAAACATCCCTTCGTCCAACCATCCCAGCGTTGACCCTGCTTTGTCTGACTGACCACCGCTATCTCTGCGCAGGTAACGAGACCGTGGACGACATTGCCGAGCGCCTGAACATCCCGTCGGCTGAGGTGAACCCGCGCGAGGCCAAGGCCGCCGTGGTGCACGGCTCCGAGCTGCGTGACATCAGCGTCGAAGACCTGGACGACATCCTCACCCACCACACGGAGATCGTGTTCGCGCGTACCTCGCCGCAGCAGAAGCTGATCATTGTCGAGGGCTGCCAGCGCCAGGGCGCCATCGTGGCTGTGACGGGAGACGGTGTCAACGACTCGCCCGCCCTGAAGAAGGCCGATATTGGTGAGTGGCCGGTCCGCTGTGGTTTGACACAGTGAATGGTTGGCTGGGGTTTGACTGACGTTTGGAGCAGCCATGAGTTGAGTACAGTGGCTATCACTGATCGATCGCTGCAGTGATTGCATGCACCTGTATGTTCTTTCGGCCGACCCTCCGTTTTTAAACGCACGTTTTTCTATGAGGGAACTTTTGCTTCGGAATCGGTGAAGCACGCCTGCGCCATCTAGCTTCTACTGCTAGTTACATTGACGAAGTGGGGAGTAATTTATAGTTCCAAACATGGGCGGCATGTGACCTTTGTTGTCGGCCCGCCCTTAAACCCCAGTCATCATCATCATCCATCATCACTTCTAGGCCAATCTCCAACGGACTGCTTGACGATCCTGTTCTTGTCTTGGCCGTCCGGCAGGTGTCGCTATGGGTATCTCCGGCTCGGACGTGTCCAAGCAGGCCGCTGACATGATCCTGCTCGACGACAACTTCGCCTCGATCGTCACTGGTGTGGAGGAGGGCCGTCTGATCTTCGACAACCTGAAGAAGTCGATCGCCTACACGCTCACCTCCAACATCCCCGAGATCTCGCCGTTCCTGTTCTTCATCCTGCTAGACATCCCGCTGCCGCTTGGCACCGTCACCATCCTCTGCATCGATCTGGGAACTGACATGGTGAGTGTACACCCGGACAGCGCTCGGCTCTAGTCCATCGTCAGAGGCCGTCTCGTGTCGCCAGCAAATGCGCTTACTGAAATGATTCGTACTTCTGAATTGTATCTGAGCAGTGTTTGCCATGCTGCTAGATTGTGTGTGCGTGGAATGGTAGATGAAGTGTTGTTACCATCGTTTCGGCTATGTTTGCATGATGGAATAATAAGGCCTTAACCAATCCTGTTATTTCGCTTCCTTATGGTTACGCAATTACCAATTATTTCGAAATATTTAAAAATTGAAGTCTTTTCTCCTACCTTATTGTCTTTTCTCCTACCTTTTGACAGCTGTATTTTCCTATGCATCTTATCGATTTATTTGACAACATAAAAGGAAAGAAGTTGTACTTCATCTGAGTGTTCCATCTTGAAGTACCGAAATTTAGACGATTTAAAGACTAAAACGAGGCCTCCACTTAAACGTTAACACAAGTCTCAGTGCCTTTCAGTGCCGGTGAATATCCGTAGTTACTGCTGCTCGTTGCTGCTGTGTTGTGGTATACACTGCCGCCATCCTGTTCGCCACGCACTATGTGTTTGCTGTCGACTAACCGTCTCTAACCGGTTATAACCGCCTCTAACCGGTTTTAATCGCCTCTAACCGGTTTGAACTGCTCCGTCTGCGTGTGTCAGTATGACTGTCGAGCGCCTGCCCAGCACTAACTGTCTCGGACTGCGCCAGTACAGGTGCAGCCTTCGTGTGGAGCTGCTCTATCTGTTCGTACGCTCCTGTCCATCTCTAACTGTCTGTGTGCGCCAGTAACGCCTTACCTCGCTCCCAGGTCCCGGCTATCTCTTTGGCCTATGAGATGTCAGAGTCTGATATTATGAAGCGGCGTCCCCGGGACCCCTTGCACGATAAACTTGTTAACGAAAGGTAACGCTCGGCGCCGCGCCCGCGCGCGCCGCGCTTGGTTAGCATGCTCGCCGCTCGGCTCACCCTTTTTAGCCCGGGGCGCTGTTTTTGCCGCCCTGGCTGCCCTTTACAGTTTCCATCACACGTTGGCATGCATTTCGCTTTGACAACCATCGGACAGAGGAAGGCGAGGTAATCGGCGACGGAAACGTTTCAGTATTTTGCTGTACGCGTGGTAAGAGGTGTAGTCAACGCGAGCCATCAGAAGCAGCTTGAGGGAGCTCTCATTGGCTTAACATGCTAAGAGAGACACAAACTTATCTCTAGAGTCTGATAACATACATATTTCACTCTAGCTGCAGATTGTACATCTGACGATGGAGATCCTGCCACACTATTGAGATATGAAGTGAAACCATGAAGGCACGCTGGTAACGTGTAACAGCTGGGCGGCTGTGCAGCAGTGCCCTGTCAGTACGTCCAGTGACGGGACAAAGCGGTGAGTGTGTAGACCACACTGTCAGTCTCTCTCCGACCACCCAGCCGCCGCCGCACCCCGCCCTCAGTCAGAGACCAGCCAACCCCGACCCACCACTTAGGAGAGCTAGCTCTAGCAGCCAGGCTTTGCGGAGCCCAGCAGCTAGGAGCGACCCTGGCCGGGCGGCGCCGGCTCGCAGGTAGTCTTGATCACGTTTGTAGCACACCTCTCGTTTCTCTCGGCATGTGGTATGTGGCGCCGCTCGGCACCCTTTTGAGTTGGCTCCGCCGTCTCTGTCTGTCCTCTAGGTGCCCGCTATCTCGCTGGCTTACGAGAAGGCCGAGTCGGACATCATGAAACGCCAGCCGCGTAACCCACAGACCGACAAACTCGTCAACGAAAGGTAACTGTGCAGCTAGAGGTGCCGAAACCGTGTGGCTGTGCTGTTTACCCTAAATGTAATGTATTGACTTTACTTGATAGGTGTGTTAGACGGAAGGTTTTGATGGCATTACTAACGACTCCCGCTTTGTCGTCATTGTAAGAGCTCAATGCTTGTGTTTGTAACTGGTGGTAATTCGATAGCTGGTAGCATGTAATTTTGTAAATGTCTGGAGTCTGACTATCAACACGGTCTGATGCTGTCTGTTTTGATAACAAACGTTAATAGGTTTGCTCCAGGAAAGGCAAGTTTTCGTATGGTCTGCTGTGTTTGGGCTTTTTAATCCAAAGATTGATCACCACTGTATAATATATTTTACACTCATAGATGAAATCTGACATACCTAGAAACGAAAAATTGTTCGTTTGCATGTGCTCATACATTGAATGCACGGTGTTGTCGTTGAGACATTTATATATTTTAGCCGTCCCTTTGATATCTATAGATCACCTAACCAAATGTATACTATAATCTCGCTTTGTATTTTTGGGCTGAGTCTTTGCATTATTCACATTAAGGCGTATCTTGTTTAAATATATTATTGTGTTATAGGTATATAATCATCTCTGATTAATGTTTCCTCGTTTCCTCTGCTTCCTTGTTTCCATGCGTTTACTCGTTTCCATGTGTTCCCTCATCTTCTCTGATTTACCTTGTCTATGCTCACTATATCTATGCAAAATGCATATGCTCTACTTCCATCTATTCTAACCACATTCTTTGCAACTGATCTACCAATTTCTTCTGACCGCGGACATGTACCGAGTGTTTTCTTCTATTACGGAGCCCCACTCTGACGCCGCTCGGTCGGTCGGCAGGCTCATCTCCATCGCGTACGGCCAGATCGGTATGATCCAGGCGGCGGCCGGCTTCTTCAGCTACACCATCATCATGGCTGAGAACGGCTTCCTGCCCTGGAACCTGGCCGGCCTCCGCAAGTCCTGGGACTCCAAGGCCGTCAACGATCTCAAGGATTCGTACGGCCAGGAATGGGTGCGTACCATGACTTTGACACCGATAGTCGACTGGCTTGTGTTCGTGGGGATATATTTTAGCTACAATTGTAGACAAACATGAGTGCGTACGCAATTTGTTAATGAGTAAGCTTACGTTATACCTATCAATTACTTGTGTGTGTTAACCTGACTTGACCTGTGCCCACCCCGCCTGTCCACAGACGTACGCGGATCGTAAGGTGCTGGAGTACACGTGCCACACCTCGTTCTTCGTGGCCATTGTGATCGTGCAGTGGGCCGATCTGATCATCTGCAAGACGCGCCGCAACTCGGTCGTGCAACAGGGCATGAACAACTGGGCGCTCAACTTCGGCATCGTGTTCGAGACGTGCCTGGCCGCCTTCCTATCGTACACCCCGGGCATGGACAAGGGCCTGCGGATGTACCCGCTCAGGTCAGTCCGCAGATCGAGCGCGGGAGGAGTGGGCCGTGCTGGTGCTAGGTTTGTGTGCTTGGCGGACGGGGGGGCGGCGTATGCTGGTTCAAGTGTTTTTGCTTGTTTGTATCGATGCTGGCAGCCTTGGTTTGCGTGACGTGATTGGACGATAGACATTGATTTAACCAGTCGACATAACTGGAAAGGTGCTTCTTTAATCATAGGTGCTGCATCCGTATACATTTATCCTGCTTTCGTCCATATACCCATTGTTTTGTATGTTTTTTTTTCCGTTCTCCTCAGCGTCCGGCGTTCAGCCCTTTTTCCGGAACTCCGATCCTACTATCCTACTGCTGACGTCTCACCGTTCGCTCCGCTCTCACCGTTCTCACCGCTCTGACTGGCGTCAGCAGGCTGTTCGCCAACAACCATGTCCTGGTCCTGGTGTGGCGTGCGCCCTGCTAAAGTCCAGGATTGGTGTTTGTCTCGGAGTTTCCTTGCTCATCCTGTCGTAATTACAAACTGTTTCCCAGTTCTCCCACCACGGACGTTTGTTTTTTCTACATCACTGTCTGACCATATATATTTTATATGTGGCATTGCATCGAGCTTTCATACCGACACCATTATCAAGTGGCCCTCCTCAACTGCTCGCAAATTGCAATGTATTTTACTTGCAATGTATTT